>CM053514.1:15663697-15693697 GCA_028627145.1 Eidolon dupreanum | reverse complement strand
GAACATCTATTTATATACTCTTCCTCCACCTATATTTCCAACTTTGTTTTTCTTGTTACTCTCTAATGCGATATATTAAGTGTTCATTATTATTGCCTTTTTCCTAATGTTTCTTCTTTTATTTCTTGCTTGGCTGAAGTTCATTCTCTGAAAGATTTCTTATAAAAGGCTTATAGGTGTAATATTTCCTGAGTTCTTGCACCTTTAAAACAGTTTTGCTCTACCCCTGATACTTGAAATTCAGCTTAGCTGGATATAAAAATCTTTAGCTTTTATTTTCTTTCCTCAGGTTTCTTAAAAATGCTGCTCTACTGTTGCCTTTCTTTGAATCTTGTTTGTGAGAATCTTAGCTGTGCAGGGAATAGAGGAATAGAAATAATGATTAGCAGCAGAGATGAGATTTAATATACATATAGGCTTTTGCTTCTCCCACAAAATAAAAATGGTATGCTTTTCCTTGACTCATTCTATCAGCCAGCTGTACAAATAAGACCAGTATTCTTGATTCTTGGTAGCTTTTTTGACTTTTACCTAGCAGAACAAGAATGAATACTTGCAGAGTTTTATTCTCTGTTCCCCCACCCCCTAAACTGAGCCTGCTTGTGAATGTGGCTCCCCTTACTTTCTACTTTAATCCATTCCCACTCCTTTTAGGGGGAGCTAAGAGATTTCAGCACATTAGTTCAGTATTAGTTGAAAACAGAATCATCATTTTCATATTGCAACTATCACACTTTATCAATAACTGTTTGTTGAACAGATGCATGAATGAAGGCATTTTTTGGTTACCTACTTTGAGTGATTTAGTACATTAAGAAGTACCTGCAGGTGATATCAGTAAGAATAGGCACTGGGACCACTGTAGAAGCACCTTATGTCAATCAGATCAACCGCTGCATCTGGGAACATAGTCTCAGAGAAGTTACCCAAGATCAAGTTTCCGAAACTAAAAAAAGGGAAAAAATACTTCTCAAAAACTATACCAAAGAAAATTATTTCATAATCCATTTCTTGCAGATGTCAGAGTGAATGGGGTAACCAAATAGGAATAAAAGAAACATGTGCTTTGTTCTCGCACTGCTAAAATTAGATCAGAGTCTTGGTTAAGATCATTAGCAAGAGACATCAATTTTTCACATGGAAAACACTTTGGGGGCCTAAAGGGGTCATAAAACTGTTTTTCTCTCATCAACATTGTCTAGACCCTCTACCTGTTCCCCATTCCACTATCTTAATGACCCCTTGACCATTTGAACAGAACAGGATAGTAATAAAGAAGAAATGGAATATAAGGTGAGGGGATGTAACTAGGAAAATTATACTTGTAACAGCAGTCTTATTTATGCTTATACACTTGACAGTGATTTGATAGATGCAACATAAGGGAGCTTAAATTGCATCTATCAAAATCACCTTCACTTTACTAAAGTGTATATTCTACAAAAAGCAGTTACTAAATTTTAGAGAACTTCATTCTTCACAACAGAAATGATGCTGGGGACCTTAGTGATACCGTATAATAGATGTAATTACTTGTGATCGACTTCATTTTATTTTAAACTTTTCTCATAAAAGTTCCTTTTGCTTACTTTGCCAGGAGTTTTACTTTGCCAGGAGAATAATTAATAAAACTGAGACTAGAGGGAAAAAATGGATTACAGCTTCCATTGTGGTTTGTCTTTGCTAGGAAAAAAAGCCACTATTTTTCCATCTTTGAATAAGGAAAATGAGTTTGTCTCAGGATGGGAAAGATTTGTAGGTAGGGGAGGGCAAAATGACAGGCACTGGAAACAATTATTTCATATTTTGGGAGATTTGCCGGTATCATTAGTAATATGGTTTCCTGAGCTTCGAGTACTGACATAGGCGAGTACCTGTGGATGCCCAAGACAGCTGTGGAATGGAGCTGCACATCCTGATCTCCTTAACCCATTTGCCCAGAAAGAAGCTTCTCTTCTCTAGAAACTTGCTGTATCCACCTCAGTTAGGTCTCCTTTCTCTCTTATTCATCCTGCTTCAAGGAAAGCGAAAGATTGCTTTGAAAACTACATAGGACTTCATCATATGCACAAGAATGGAAAGGTGATTGACAGACATATAGACATGGAAGGGTGGAACAACATGTTTGCATGTAAAGACCACTGGTAGATCAGATTTGGTAGAATGGAATTTGCAAGACAGTAAAAAATGGTTGGTGATTACAAACTAAAATCAGAGAAAAGATTTTGTAAGCTGTAACTATTTTTAGAAATTTTTTGTGTCAGAAATCTCTCAGCATTGCTCTAGGGATCCTTTGTATAAATAAAATTTTCATAATTGCTTTGTGTAGTGCAAAAGCTTTATACGTATGTCATTATTATGAGATATTTTGGTATGAACAAGATTGTATGAGATCATGGAGATACGGTAGAATGTTTGCTGATTTCTCTTGATCTGCATTCTTTGGACTTTTTATGATTTAAGAAGTTAGATTTATTTACTTTTTAATCCTCTTTTCAGATTTCTATATTGAAATATATTTCAGTATTAAAAAATGTAAAACCTTGATTATTGTTCATGTCTACCATAGCTCATATTAAAAATCTTGGTGTCATTTTTTTATTGCCTACTTGTCTTCCCAACTATCTTTCTGTATGTACACATGTGTGCACACACGCACGCATGCACACACACACACACATCCTATTTCATGCATTATTGTATTACACCTAAACTACTAATAGTAGTAGTTCATAGTAATTTACAGTACTTTGGTTGTTCTATCTTTAGCATTTTGTCCTGAAATCCATATATCTCAAGACTGCTTGAAAAGCTCAACACACTTTCATCATTCAAACTAAGTGTTAAAAGACCTGCTTTGCAGCTGAAGTAACTTTTCATATGAGTGAATGACATCTTTAAATGAGGATAATATGATTTGACACTAAAATTTTAAATAAAGAATTATTGAAATTAATAAGAATTGTTTGAATAGTCAGATATAAAATGAATATGCAAAAATCCATGGTTTCCTTGTATTCCAGGTCCAAGGACAGATTGGATTGTACTCATGTACCTAATGAAAATAGTTTCGCCACCTTATGAGTCTCATCAACTCCATTATGGAATCCAGGCCAGAAGGCTGGGCGGATGCCTTGACATCTGGTCATCATTCTTACTCTTTCCTTGATTAAGCACATATATTCTTCAAGCACATATATTCTTCAAATATAACCTGGTCTGTAGAGGTGCAGCTCTGCTTTTAACACCACCATTGGTACCTTCATCCTCAAGCAATTTTAACCCCTTGGTGCTGAAATTTCAAGTATTGCCATTTATGGAGAGAATCTTGTGTAACTAAAAAGCCCATTTTAGTGATTTTCTAGAACAAAGGAATAAACTGTCCAAAAAAGAGTGAAGTATATTTAACTCGTATAACAGAAAAACTTCAAAATATTCCAGTTCAGTATTCCCCAGATGCCTCACAGTCTCTTGGCTATGACAAAATAGTTAATCCCATTCTGGGATGAGATATTATCAAGGGACAGAAATTAAGTCTTGAGAATCAGAAAAAAATTTTCTGAGAATCAGAAACAAGTCATAAATCCTAAAGAGGTCAACATTTATTTGTCTCAAGCCTCTGTCCTGTCTGCTAAGGGTGATGTATATCAGATTTTTCATTTGATATCCGTGAAAGTATAAATACTGCAAACTAAGAATTAAAGAAGGAGAGTTGTGAAGCCCTTGATTCCACCAGTCTTGTTTGTTCTTTGTAATCCAGGTGCCCAAAGATACTCAAACATACTTAGAGTGCTTTGTCTGTGAGGGATCCTGCCATCATATGTGTAGCAGGATAGGGTTTTTCCTCCTCTTGCTCCTCACTGCCCTCCTGGAGAGAAATGCTTACCCATCCCTAACCTGAGGTCTTGCCCCCTATTAAAAAAAAAGTGGTAAAATGGAGAAATTATGGAGTGACTCTTCATTATAATTCACAGGAATTATGCCAGAGGAAGTGGTCAGATTTATCAAGTGAGCAATCTGTTGGCCTTAATGCTGTATCTTTCTAAGGTTGGATAGGAAAGGCTGTTTTCTTTTATCCTATTCTTGAGGAATGAAAGAACATTCAGCATCAAGGGGAAAGTGAGTGGATGATTAACTATATGTCTGAGCAAGTGGCTGAACGGGAGAAGCTGAATCACAGGGGAGAGAGGAAGATGAGAGGACAGGGAGGAAGTACTGTCTGAAGCTCATTTGAGGTTGGCACTGATAAACATCACTGAAATGTTTATGTTTGATTATGTCACAGCAAGGTCTTTTAGTAGTGGGTGATATTTTGCTTTCATACTCATGGTTTTCCACTAATAAGGGCAAAATTAAGAAGATGCATTCACTATGTGAGCTTTAGTCCTGCCTTTCTTTTTCTCTTATTCCACTGTCAAGCTTCTTTACATCAACAGAATGGACCCCCTTTACTTCTGTCTTCCTGGCGGGCAGGAGGAGAGAGTTTCTCTACCCCTGTGCAGTTGATTCTTGCCTTGTCACTTATCTTACAAGGAAAGGTCTGGGTCCTGGGGAGGTGTGGTGCGAGTGTGCCACACTCTCAGGCTGAAACATTGTGAAGGAGCAGAATCAATTCTGAGGCTGGCCAGGGATCAGCCTGCCATGACAACAGTGTCATATGATTGCCTAAAACCCATTCAGGCTCAGTGGCCAGAGGAGATGGAAAGAGTATAAAAGATAGTTGCTTTGAGTGCTTTCTTAAAGTCCTTTAAGAAAATTTTACTTAAACTTCGAAATTAAGAGTGTATGTCATTTTTCAAAAGCATATAAAAAAACATTGAACTTTTGATTGTGTCCCTTAAGTCTGACACTTGAACAATACCCTTGGGAAAGACAATGATCTTTTTTCATCACCATATCTTTGGGAACACTCTGGTTTTCTGCCCAAAGACCTCCTGAATGAGTTTTTAAGTGGTAGCTGAATACTGAGAAAATCGTGAACAATTCCAAAGTGTAAAAAATTATATCATTAAATTCACACATCACATATCTGATCTATAGCTACTATTCTTTGAAATGAATACAGGCTATATGATATGTTATTTAGCATATTCTTTTAGAACATTATTAAACTTTCACACATAGGTAATAACTACATCAAGAAAACTTGGGAAACTAATTGGCAAATAGTCCCACATCATAATTAAGAGCAACAGAGATAGAGATTTGACTAAAGTCACAGCTCAAGATGGATTTGGAAAACAGTAAGTCATTGCCAGACTAACAAATCAATAATCTTGGGGTGAAACTTTTACAAATCTTATTTGTGCCAACTCTGCTAAACAAAAGAACCGAATTAACATATTATAAATAACTTTCACTGTATTGGGCTATTTTTATGTGTGAAGGATAGATTTTTTCATATGAATAAGATTTCTAATCTGGGCAAGAGCTTCTCAATATAAGTAAAAGTGTTTATAACATGATTTCGTCCTTTGTACTAGTTGTACTTGCCAATAAGTTTGACAACATTAAACAAAGTGCAAAGGCCATGCTGATAATAAAATAAATAACAAAGGAAAAGTTAAAATTAAATAAAAGAAAAAAATAACCTGATAATATGATGGCAGTTTCTCTCAAGATATCAATAAATAGATACAATTTATAGATGTGTGTGTGTGTGTGTGTGTGTGTGTGTGTGTGTGTGTGTGTGTGTGTGTTAGTGCTATAGTTAGGATATTGGAGCAAATGTAAGGGTGGCTTAGGGGTGACCAAGGTAGTAGATTTGTAGAATTTATATACCCAGAGAGTTGGAGAATGTCCTTGGTTGAAAAATCCAGTGAATCTTATTGTATGTTTTAGAGAAATGGTACAGATTTAGCATGGCCATGAGCTAGATTTAAATTTTAAGACAGTTGATATTGACATATATCGATATTATAGTTTTGGTGAATTAACTTAAAACAGCTTCGAGATGCAAAATGCTTTGGTTTTTCTGAGAATTATATTCTTTGTTTATGAATCAGTTGTTTAAAAAAAAAAAAGCAATGCATTTAAAAATCAGCACTAATAAGTGGCAGTGGAGTCATCCTGTCTGGCAAACATAAAAAAGAGCAACGTTTTAGAAACTGACTTTTTGTGGTTTAGATTGACTTTTAAGTCTTACCGGAAGTTAATTAAAATGAACTTATTTTTTTGGCTTTTAAAGTTTATTTTATCATCTTTGAGTTTACTCACTTAATGGCAGATGCCAGAAAATTCCTCAATCCATGGTACTAATTGAAAAACAACTCTTGAATCTGGATGGAGAGCTCAGACATTCCAAATATCCCTTTTTAGTTGGATTAAAAGATTTGCAATCTAAATATCTTGATTTGGAAAAAATACATGGAATTTCAAGGTTTCTAACTTAAAACCATGAGCAAGAGGGGTCTCTATGCCAAGCTTATTTCTCCAAATTCTTTTGGAGCTCAAAGGGTGTGGTCTAGACTGGGAAGCCCATGGGTGATATCCAGGGGTTATTTACATAATCTGAGTGTAACCTCATTAAAAAAAACACATATATTAGTTCATATCCTGATTCTTTTAGGAAACTTCAGTTTGCTTTGATCAGTAAGTCTCAGGGTATATGATGTTTTTCTTGCCTCACACAGTGAAGTGACTTTGCCCTTCAAAGATAACACTCCTGGTGGAGGTGACCTTCTCTGTGTGGGGGTGTATTACCAGCAGTTATTTTGCATCGTGTACTTGAGTGTTTGTTCTAATGTGGTTGCAGACAATATCTACAGTTGTCATTCTTTTCTCAAGGTTAGTCTAGACTTCTCTCAACAGAGATTGGTCTCTGTGTTGTAGCTCTTTACCCAAGGCCCACCAGCCTACAAGCTGGAGATACCCCTAGTGGTCCTTTGAAGGGGTCTCTTTCTCCTTTTCTTTTAACATCTAGTAGTTCATGTCACAAGACAGGGTGTGTGATTGGATAATAAAATTGATGATGCACTGGGGATGCTTCTAAATAGTGCTATATTTAGCAAAGCACCAGTTTTCCCCCATAAGGGACAGAGTGAATTACTGATTTTTACTCCAACCTCAGTGGCTTAATCTGGTGAATAAATTAAGAGTGAAGGGGCAGAGGCTGGAGCTCTGGGGAACTGGCTAGGTTGAAAGAGAGTCAGAAGATATCAGAGAATAAGGTATGGAGATTTGCAGGAAAGATCAGAGTAAAAACATGCTGGTCTAACAGCTAAGGGAAGGAGTCTCAAGCAGAGGGTGGTCAAGCCAAAATGTATTGCTTAAGAAAATTATAAAAATGGTTGTAATGTGGAGACTGATCGCAGAAGAAAAATCATTTTGTGAACACTTGATTGGGATTTCTAAATTTAATCATTTTCAGCTGCAGCAGCAAATGTTCAAACCACATAAGAAGCTTTGGCTTTACATATTTAACAGATTTTTTTCCTATGCGTTAGCTAGCTTGTTTGTTTGTTTATTTATTTGTCGTTTCATGGTGTATCGTAAACACATGTTTCTTATTCACCTTCCATTTAACTCTTGGTGTAACAGTGGATTACAGCATGATGAAGGAAAGAGTTTGGACTTCAGATTCATACCTGAGTTTCAACCCCTGCTTTTACCATTACTAGCTGTGTGACACTAGACAATTTGCATCAAGTCTCTGAGTCTCATTTTCTTCACCTGTAAAGTGGGATACTTATAAAGTACCTACTATATGTTTTCTGTATCATAGGAGACACTGGAATTAATAGCTGTTTTTATCACTACAATTACTGTTTGAAGTTGAGGCTAAGTGATATAAAAAATAATTTAGTAAGATTTTCTAATAGGTTAAGGAGAATGAAAAAATGTAAGGGTCAATATGGAGAAAAGATGCACGGCTTAAAATAAAATCAGACCAGTACTCTAATCAGACATATGCATCATATTATTCCATATATATTCACTTTCAAGTTCCTCTGTATTCTGGTGAATTAAATAATGATCTCTTTGGATGTAAGTGAAGTTTTCCAGAGATTATTTATTTAAAATTAATTAATATAAAGATAAATATTGTACTGTACTCCTTTATCACTTCCTTGGAGATAATCTGAGCTCTGTATGGCCTCTTTTCTTTTGATTTCTGTGAGTTGTGTGTGTGTGTGCACGTGTGTGTGTGCACATGCATACACCTGTGAACCTAATACCTGGTGGTAAGAGGGAGGAAAATTGATCCTTCGCATTAATTTATACTTAGACATTAATTAAGAAGCATGCGTAGTTTTAAAATACATCTAAAATATGTTTTTATAAAAGCACAACACCTCTTGGAAACTTATCATTTTATTTCTTTAGAAAATTCTTAATCTACTTACATTTGTGTGAACCAGTCACTTTATTAGGTCTTTTACTTGTTATACAATCAAAGTCATAAGACCTACATATTTCATTCTTTGGTACTGTTTTGAAATAAGCATATACTTGCTGACACATGTTTCTGCCACATTCTCTGCTTCCCCCAATAGGCAAGTTCAGACTTAGAAGGCAAAAGTCCAGTGGAAAGTACCGAAACTAAGGGAAGAATATTTGCCTAACCACCCGCAACACAGAATGCTTTCTTGGAATCTACTGTGCGTTTAAGATGGTATCCTACCTACATTCATGTAACCTTTGCCTTTCTGAAAACCAAATATGATTCTATAAGGAAATTACAAAACAAAAATATTGTTCTCTCAAGTTATACTAGATTTGTATCCCCCTGCTCCTCCAAAAAAAGTCAGGCTAAATTTTAAAATTGTAAACTGTTCCACCTCGAACCATTCATGAAAGTTGGCTTTGCAACCTCAGTTTTTAGTAAAGGTAGTGTAGGCTTTATTTATAAGAAAAAAAAAAAACAGTTTAAGGGCAACTAAGAGCTATAGAAATTAAACTAGTTTTTTGTTTTTTAATGTGTATGGAACTTTTCATTCCTCAATCATTTTCTTTACTATCTGGAACTGAAACTTCATTCACTAAGGTTATTTTTGACCTCTGACCTGCCCAACCATTGACTCTTTACAGCACATTATATTTGACCAGTCTATGACATTTCACCCAATTAGCCTTTTTTTTTTTCTGTGAAAATTGCTGCTGTTGGCTCCAGTGACACCAGTCTAGTGTCGCTCTTCTAATCTTTCTGACCACTTTTTCCCAGTCTCCTTTAATTCCTCTTTTTACTTTGCTTATTTCTTGATTATTTTTGTTTTTCCCTTGGTATCTTATTCTTGACCCTTTTGTTTCTACATACATTCCCTGGGCAGCTTCACTAAGCCATGAATCAAAGTATCATGTGAACACTGGTGAATCCAAAATTTCAATCTCCAGCCCTGTCTACCTGCCCTGGACAGCTAACCTAGTGTTTTGCAAACATTTTAAAAGAAAAGTATTTAAAGTTCAACACATTTTCTTACTTTCTTCCACCACTGCCCTTGGACCTCCTTTCTTTTTTTTTTTTTTTAAATCTTACAATTTTAATCTTACCATCGGTGTCATGGAATCCACTAAAATCTTTTTAAAGTTAGGCTGAGCCACACTGCCTTTCCTCTAGGACCTTGCCCAAGTTCTTTCTCTACAGGAGCATTCTCAGATGTCCCTTCACTTAGTTAACTCTTAAGCATCCTTACATGTCTCATGGTAATCCCTCACAGATGCCCCCTCAAGTTTATTTTTCAGGAGCTGTTTCAAAACTGACTTTTTCTTCTTAGAACCTATTATAGACTGAAGCAGTACACAAACATGAGTGATTATGAAATAAATGACTGTATTTTTCATTTCCCCACTGTTTTCTAATAGCACAGGGGACATATTTGTTTTAGTTCACCAATTTATCCTCATCAACAAACTTAGTCCCAGGCACATGGAATGCTTTCAATAAGTCCTCTTGGATATTGAATGAGTGACTTCTTCTTGGCACCTCTTAATGCCCTCCAACCTCAATCAGTTGCCATATCCTTATACTTTTATCAAGTTTCATAGCTTTCAAATATGCATTCATCATCATCCCCTGTCTAGTCTTGCAGGTGGTCCTCAGCATCCCTTGCCTACTGTCATCCTCAACTCCTTCCATCACACTATCAGTTATGTTACTTTTTGGACATGAATATGATAAATGTGCTCTCTTGCTTGGGTATCTATAATGACTCCCAGATTTCTCTCAGAACAAACCTAAACACCAAAGCCTGGTCTACAAAATTCTCAACAACCTGCCTCTAACCTTCCTTTCCAATATCATCTTACCACCTTATTCACCATGTTTCAGTCACTGCAGATGTCTCATATGCCTTGCATATACCATGTTCCTTCATTTTCTGTGCTGGTTCCCTCTGCTATTTTGGAGTTCTTCATCTGTGTCTTGAACTCTAACATTTATGTTACTCTCACAGTTATAAATTATAAAATCCTTACTTTGGCAGGTTATTACCCATTTACATCTTGCATAAAGCCCATTTCCTAACTCTGTATTAGCTTTTGGATACAATTAATGAATAGAGGCATAATATGATGGTAAGATAATTTCTTTGACTTTAGATTTTATCTTCTTTTGGCTAAGGGAACTCTTTCTATTTCCCAGCATATTCTCACATTTGCTCCCAATCATTTTTTATCACCTTCACTTTTTCTGCTACCTGCATTTACGTCACATTTCCTGTATGACAACTTTGACAAGCAGCAATTCTCTTCTTTGCTGCAACTGTGGTTGTGCAGAGATTGGTGGTAAGTGTCCTCTTATCACATGTGTTGATCTTATTTGTGAATCAAAAACCAGGGTGACCCTATTTTCTTGCTTCACTACTGTACTTTTAGTAATGGAGTGCATCTCTTGATTCATTCGTAATATATCTCCTCACTCTTGAGGAAATTAGCACAGGTTTTTGAGGGGATGGGCTGCTAGACAAGTTAGGTAGCCATCTTCCACATCCCAAATCAAACCTTTTCATTACTCCCATTCAAGGTTCCTGGTCTAGGTTTGTCTTTCTGAAAATCTCACTTGAGGATTGAGGCCGTGGGGGCCAGTAACAAGTTCCATCTCCTTCAAGCATCGTGTTCATTTGGGTCTTACTGGAAATTCAGATAAAACAGTTCTGCTGCTAGACTTCTTAGCTAACTAGCTTATTAAAATGTACCATGGACTGAAACCAAGAAACAGAAAGTATAAATAGAAAATACATCTCAAAATTAATTCATAAATGATTAGCTTTTAAAGTTCTAAAAATAGATTATCTATTGGTACTAGAAGTTTCCAAATTATTTTTCCAATATGTCCTCTGATATTATTTCATAAAAAATTACTAATGGTCCTCCAGAATCCTACAGTAGATGATTAATGAGGAGGTGTATGTTAGCTTAATTAATTTGACAATTTATATACATGGCTACTAGTAAAGTGGATTTTAGATTTCTTGAAGAATCAGGGGATAAAAGAGGTTTTCACATATTTAGTGAGGATATTTCTGCAATTAGTGCTTTGGAATGCATCTCCATTATAGGGTTTAGCTGCCTGGAATTTAAACTTATTCTAATATGATATGGTAAGGTGGAATATTTGACCATCTGTCATTTAAGGATATTGGTCTATATTCTATATAGTCTTTCTTCCATTCCTTTTAAAAAAGGAAAGTGGGAAATGTTATTTGTATTTAGATTCATGGTGATTATAAAATGAAAGAAAGTCTTTTGTTCAGTTTCTCATTATGCTGAGAGAAACATTTCCATTATATCTTTATTACAATAAAGATATAGTATAACATAGAGTCTATCTATAGTATAAATATAAAATGTGTGATCTACAACTTTCCTATAATAGGTAAAAATATAGTAACATTCACATGTCTGGTCTTAAAATGTCCTTAAGGTAGTTCATGGAATTCAATTCAGTAAAAATTTCTGTGAAGGATAATAAATATAGACTGTGTGTGGTTCTGATGATCAGCAAGATGTGTAAAATTAAAAACTTTTGATTTTCTTTATAAAAGGCAGAAATTATCAAATGTATTCAGGAAGTGTGTTTATAGAAAAATTATATAGAAACAGATGATTTGAGTATTAAATGTTTTTATAAATTAATTGAGCAAAATGATCTAGTTACTTGCATAAAGGTTACTGGAGACAATGAAGATATATAAAGATGTCAAGGTATCACAAAATCAAAGGTGATCTGTGGATAATTTACATTAATAAGTTAAACCTCAATAGAATAGCCTCTCTGCATCAGGTTTATTCATTATTTATATTAGATTGTTTATCAGTATTAATTTAGTTAAATGGTGTCCAAGTCTGTCTTTGCTATACCTTTTTACATCCGAACTACCCTTCAAAATATAATTTAAGTCCTATCACCTTCTAAATCTTTCTCCTCTGTTTACATGTATAGTCTCTGTTGTACAACATACCTAATCATATAGTTTTATGCTTAATATTTTTGTATCATGTGCCTAGTCCTATTGTAGTTGACAAATTATCCTAATCAATAAAATTCAATAATACAGGATTCCTAACAGTTGCCTGACATAGTGAAAGATGGACCTTAAGGCCAAGACTCTATCTAGAAACCTAGTAGTCTTTTCCTTTTACATAAGTGCATGATGAATATTTGGGTGGCATAGATTCATTCATAACTGAATGAACTTTATCAGGTCAAGACAAAGTGGTAGAATTTTATTAAGACATTGAATGCTTTAGTTTCAGCCCTTCTCAGAAAAGGCTCTGCTTGAGTATATGTCTATCTCTGTGCAAAATCAGTTCTATTGATATTTTTCACTGTTTGGGGGATATGGGTTTTATTGACTATTCAGTCTGTTATTATTTTTTACTACAATGCAGAAATAGAAGGTTATTTTACTACATCTATGTTTCCTACTAGTCTGCATTTTACATAACTTATTAGTTATTCAAAATATATATTTTAGTTGTGAATCCTGATAGTTCTTTTTTAAAAGATTTTAATTAAAATATAGCTAACATACAATATTGTATTAGTTTTAGGCATACACCATAGTTATTCAACATTTATACACCTAAAGAGTGATCACCATGATAAGTCCAGTGACTACATGACATTGTACACTGTCACAATATTATTGACTGTATTCCTTGTGCTGTACATCACATCTCACAACTGATTTGTTTTATACCTGGAAGTCTGAACCTCTTATTCTCCTTTATCTTCCCCGCCTTTTTGATTTTTCAATTACAGTTAACATTCAATATTATTTTTCATTAGTTTCAGGCATAAAGCATAGTGGTTAGATACTAATATAATTTACGGAGTGATTCCCCTGACTAGTCTAATACCCACCTGGCACTATGCATAGCATCGCCATATTAGAGTCTCGATATTTCTTAATTTCCAGATTCCAGATCAGTACACAGATATTTCAATGGGACATCACTGCCTCCATTGAGATTCTTCATCTCTTGTCCTGGAATTTAGCCCATCTTTGGAATTACAATTATGTATAATGAATAAGCTAACTGTTCTAGCATGGAAACATGAAACTTCATTTGTGATAATGGGATTTGACTTGTCTTTTTCCTCTCACTTTTAATAATATCATAATGTTGATGCATCTGAATATGATTAGCATAAACAGTCTTAAGAAATGCTTTACTGTACCAGAAAACATGGGTTAGAATTTCAGTTATTATTGTTTTTCCAGACATTAACTTTTGAGGCCAGGTCAAATGGATTTCTGGTTCTTGGACTGTGCTAATCAATATAGTTGTGAGTGTATGTTTTTGAGATTAATTTTATGACCATATTTTCTTGCCTAATGACAAGAATGTTATTCCTCTCCTGTGTCTGTTGGAATGGACTGACTTATTTTTAGAGAACCTCTAGAGAATAAAAACTAGAAAGCGGCAAGTGAAAAAAGTTGCTTTTCCTCTGCTTTATTTCTTCTCCTACATGTAGATAGTGGGAAATGGAGTTAAAAATAAATGTTTTACTTTCCCACTCATGAATTATTCATGTGAAATGAAAAGGCAAGAAACATATAACATGGGAGATGAATCTCCAAAGAAATGTTAATTCAAAAGAAGTTTGGCTGAACTATCTTAACAAATAGCCAATAATTGAAATATATTTAACTGAAGCTGTGTCCAGGTTATATAGACACAGGATATCAATGGAAAGTATTTTTACATGAAAGTGTACTGATAAAAATTTAAGACAAAGCTCATTTGAGAGGACCTGCATATCAGGTTTTCAGTGTCTCAGGAAATCTCTGAGATCAATCTGTGGCGGTCTCTGGTTTGACTGTGGTCTAGTGCTCAGTGAATTTTCTGACAACAGCTATACTTTGTCCTATGTGAGTGAGTGAAATATCTCTCTAACTAGTTGCTGTCTTGGCCAAGAGAGTAAATGTGAGGTCTATCAGTTGATGTCTTTGGGTCTGAAGTTAAATCTTGAGGTTTACTGCATACCACTTGGAGACTAGAGCTGTTTAACTTACAGGAATTTTAAGTAATTTCTAGATTTATGAAGATTATAGAGAGTGCTCAGTTGGACTGAAATTTGTTCCTGGACATTATCATCTCAAACACAGCACAGAGCATTGTCTAGAAACTGTTGCCATATCCTCTCCTTGTGGATGCTTATAAATAGTTATTAAAATACATACCTTATTATACAATTGATTTTGGTTTAGGTTCTTTTTCAGACCTTAGGAACTCTGAAGAACTGTGTGTGTGTATGAGTTCATGTGCGTTTGTTGTTTTTGCAAGTATTCTTATGGCAAAGGAAGACAGGAAGGGAGGAAGAAAGGAAAGAAGGAAGGAAGAAAGAAAGGAAGAAAAAAGAGAAAGAGGAACAGAGGAGGAGAAGTAGGGGAGGAGAGGCAGAGGGAACAGCATACATCTTGAAAAAAAATGAAATTAAAGGTAATGAATTCATGGTTCAGAGTACCTAATAATTATACTCTGAGATTTAACTTGTTGAGTAAACTGGGATATCATATTCACAAAACGGGCATATTAATGATGCATCATGCTGATTTTAAAATTTATACAAATAATCCTCTAGTAGACATATCCATTAAACATCTATTATATACTGAATCCTTTATATAACAAAAGATGTGGAATTATTTGTAATTTACATATACATAACATATATATATAACATTAGAATTAGCATGTTATAGATAGATAAGATCTAGAAACCATGTAATCTTGGCATTGTAAATTGGTTTATACTCTTGCGTTAACACTGATGAAATGGTAGTGTTTGCATGGAGCATTTCTTGAGAATTCTGGGGTGCATTTAGATTTGGGGAAAAGGGTTCTGTGATTGATTACTCATGTTTGCCTAGACTCAGCATAGAGATTGGTGGCAAATATGTTAGATATTTTGACATCTCTAATCTGTTTCAACATCCTAAATTTACAGAAAGGAAAAGCTCAGATACTTATATTTTTAGTCTATTATTATAAGACACTTCAGAGATTATGCAATGTATTCACACATGCCAAAACAGTTAATTTTTATAACAATCCTGTAAGGTATTGAACCCAAATGTAGGTGAGAAAACTGATGTTAAGTCCACAAAGCAAGTCAGTGGCAAAGCTAAGATCAAAAGCAAGGTCTTTTGTCTTCTAGTCAAGAATCCTTTCTATAATAAGAGATTGTTGCTGTATCAGTAAGGAATGTTTTTGTGAGTCACAGAGAATCTGAATAATGAATGATAGGTTAAGAGTGTCATAAATTGCATTAATTTCCTTTTACTGCTGTAACAAATTATCAAAAATTCAGAGGCTTAAAACAGTACAAATTTATTATCTTACAGTTTTAGGGGTCAGAAGCCTGAAATCAGCTTCATTGAACTAAAAACCAGGACTGTATTCCTTCTGGAGCCTCTGGAGAAAATCTTTTCTTTGTATTTTCCAGCTCTTAGAGACAGCCTATGTTCCTTGGCTCATGACCCCTTCCTCCACCTTCAAAACCAGCAGCTTAGCATCCTGTTTCTTCTCTGACTTCCACTTTCATTCTTTCATCTTTTCTCTCTGATTCTGATCCTATAGCTTGCCCCTTATAATTACCCAAGCGGTTACACTGGGTCTACCTGGATAATCCAGGATTATCTCCCCATCTCAAAATCCCTTCTTAATCACAATTGCAAAGTCCTTTTTAAACGTAGAATATTCACAGGTTCCAGGAATTTAGGATATGAACTTTGGGGACCACAATTCAGCCTATCACACGTAAGGAGAGTATAGGTATTCTAAAGATAGTGCAGTAACTCATGAGTACCAATTCATTTTATTGTCAATGACTAAGGTTTCTTCTTTTTACTCTGCCATCTTTAAGAGTTTGATCTATTCTCTCATGGTTGCAAGATCACTGCCATGACAGGAGGTATAACATTTGTCATTAAGGTAGGAACAAGAGGAAAGTGTGAAGGCAAGTTTTTGTTCTTATTTAGGAAGTGAAGCCCTACTTGTGAAATTCCCCCTCCGTCTGATAGATCAGCAAAATACATAACACAGATGATACCCCTACCTGTAAAGGAGAATAGAAATTCAGCTATTTCAGCTTTTAGTCTCTCTTTTTGAAGATGGCAATGAAAAGAGAAGATTCAGAATGGTTGATCAATGAATCAGTCTCCTATAAGTCAGAATTTCCCATTGCAAACCATATAATTCACAGTGTTTAATTTAAGCTGAAAGATTTATTAATAATATTGAATTATAGAATAATCAAGAGTAATAGAAGACTAGGATTACTGCTTACAAAAGTTGATGATATAGCTAGAATCATACCTGATATACCACAGGACATTGGCAAAAATATCACAGCTGCTACTGTCCCAGGTTGGCAGTGGTCATTTATAGATCTATGGATCTGGATTCCAGAAGATTCATGTTACAACCTCCACCACAGAATATACTAAAAGATATCTCCACTAGTGGCCACTCAGTCATATTGCTTTTATCTGCATTCAAATCTCAAGTGCATCTGACTAAAGAAACCTGGACGTATGTCCACCCACAGCTGCAAAGGAGTCTGAGAAATGTAAGTCTCTTAGATTAGGTCCTCCAGAAAGCAGAGCCTGAGACAAGGATTAACATGCTGATATTTTATTTGAGAAGTACAACTTTAGGGAAGAAGGTGAGAAAAATGTGGAGGGAGAGCAAAATGCTCGATACATTTCTGCATCAGTTCCTGCTCAACATATATGTTCATTGATATGTTGTTCTTCACCAGAGCAACTGAAATAAGTAACTGATTCAGGGAAGTCATTAGAAGGGAAAAAGGGGGAGATATTTATCTGTAGCGTTCTCTCATATCCAAAGTCAGCCTGAGAGTGGGCCAGTTCCCTCATGCATCCAGGTTGTGAGTTGTATAATTCAGCCCTCTGGTGACTCTTCAGGAAGCCAGATCCCAGTCCTGGCGCTGTGACATTTTATCTGAGTAGCTAGAGGGGCAGCTTAGCGTGGATAGCCTTAACTTCTGAGAGATATGTACTCTGTAGGCCAGAGCTTTGTCTCAGGGCAGTGACACAGTCCAGAAGTAGGTAGCATCTTTACAAGGAAGGAAACAGTTGAAGGAATATACATATGCACAAGAGCTTTTTCTCCTATATAGTTGGGCTTTTGGTTTCCACCTTGAAAAGCCTGGTAGAGAGGATGTTCACAAGATACTAGAGAGCCCCCAATGAGAGGCATCCATTACTACCAGCCATATTTGATCATTTAATTAGAGTACATCTCCCATGTCATTCCTTCCATAGCCCCCTAGTTATTTTTCTGCTAGAATTTATTACAATTTAAGCTCCATGATGGCACTACTGTCTCTGGTTTGATCTCCATTGTATACCCAGGGACTAGTATAATGCCCAGCACAGTATAAGTTTGAATACATATTTGTTGATTGGATGAGTGAATGAATAAATGAATAGAAGATAGCAAATGATAAGCTAAACAATGAATGGCTATTGTGGGAACTGAGATAAATAAAACAATCAGACTGAAAAAGTTTTCATAAAAGAGGTGGGATCTGGGTTAGGTGGTAGCATATTGTTTTAACCAGAAAAACAAAAAAAGCAGGAAAACTGTGCATAAAGATATATATGTGGAAATGTCCTTTTTGTTCATAAAATGGTAGAGAAAGCAATGCTCTATGAAATTTCTTGCAAACACATTTGTACATGTATATGGATTTCTTCTGATCTCTGATTATTTTCCTGACTTAGAGCTCCACAAAGCATTCTACTGGAGAGAATCAAACCTTAATTCTATCATGTCTAAATCTCTCCCAAGAGACATTTTCCTTTGGTGACCTTGGAAGCTGAACTTTCTTAATTGGATTAGTGGCATTTTGCTGTTTCATACTGAAACAGGATCCACTGGCCAACAGGAGCTAGGCTTTATAATCTACACCATCTATTTTGTGGTCATTGCTGAAGTATTAGCTCTAACCCAGAAAGACGGGAAGTGGCGTTAGAATTCTTTCTGTTTAGTCCTGCTTAAAGATGTAGTCTGAGATAATAAACACAGTGTGATTTTTCTACATCAGAATACATCTTTCCTGTAGAGCTGAGGTCTGCAAAGAAAAGCCAAAAGGAACTTTCAGTCTGAGTATGTGTTTCCTGGACACTCAGTATTTCAAAGGAGACTTAGATTCAATCCATTTGCCCTCAGCTATTTTCTTGTTAATAAGAGAGTGAACCCTACAAACTTCAATCCCATTTACTAAAATACCAAAGCAATCTGTACTTAATATCAAATAATTATATCTGAGGTAAGCTTAGGGAATTTAGTCATTTGTAGGGAGTTGTTTTTCCCATAACATAGTCTCTAAATAGAATTATCAAGTCTATCAAATGTTAATGTGTCAAGAAAAACAGAATAGCTAATAAGGAAAATTAGATTTATATTATAAATAGGTATTATCCTGAAGGATAATATCTATTTAAGATATTATCCTCAAGGATAATATCTTTTGAAACTATGACTGAAATATGACTGAGAGGAAGTCTTAACTAACCAAACTGTGGAGTCATTTTCTCTCCAATATGCTACAGAATCTTGCTCTGGGGTGGCATTTGGGAGAATACCACTACTGCTTTTTTTTTTTTTTTTTTTTTCTGTGGAGTGGACAAATAGTTATAGGGATAGTCGTGATTTTGGGGATCCTGGTCGTATCAGGCCACATTCAATCTAGCAGATAGAAAGGAACTACAACCAGACCTGTACAAAATGAAAGACTTTTATAGGTAGAAGGGAGTGGGAACAAGGAAGTAATACTCCAAAAAAACCAAAAAAAAAAAAAAACAAAACAAAAAAACAAAAACGAGTTGAGTATTACAGGGTCACTTTTCTTCAGGGGAATGGCAGGGGTCTATCAGGCAGATTAGCTAACTATTGCTAATTAGGTGATTCCTGATTGATTGGTTTAAGGTTCCATTTCTGGGAGAGCCAAAGAAACTAATTAAAATAAGTCTCAGTTTGGTGACATGGGGTTTAGCATAAATAACTCCATTTGGGGCCCATTTTTAACATGGTCCTAAGCTGTGACTGTCTCCTGCAGAAAATACCCCCATTCACACAGCAGATGGGGGAACATGGTTGCCTGGCTCTCCTGGCTCTGCTAAGGAAGGAGAGAGCTAAGAACACAGCTTCCATCTCTGCACAAGGGCAGATGTGAGCCTGCTGATGGCATTTCCAGGAATTTTTAGGGGTTCCAGTGGATGAGGCTTCCCATGCATGACTCTTCCTTAGAGAGTATTAACCACATTGTAGCAGATGCTCAGAGTGCCTGATGCCCTCCCTGGACTTCAAGGAATGAGGACATTTGTCCCACGTCCTATGTTCTGCCCAATTCTCCTATCTCTTGTTCTCTTCTATCTTTAATGTTCCTTCTGTAACATTATCCAGGTGAATTATAAATCTGAGAAGCTGGCCTGTGGTACAACTTCACATTGCTTTTGTGAAAACCAATATCTGTGATTTACATTGCTGTAGTATTTTAGGATGGGGACTGCAAATATTTCCCTCCCTCCCAAAGGGGACAGAAGAGAGAAAGTATTTGTTAAGGGAGTGAGATTAGGGAGAATGCTGTTGACACAAAATCTCTGTTTAAGGAAAAATCTGAAAACTTCTCTTGCTCTCCTCCTTGGCCCCTAACCGATGTGACGAGCCATGGGAAGAAGGGCTGTGTCAGCCACTTTTCCTTTCCTCTTGTTTTCAATGAAAACGACTAGAAACTGAAAGATATGTACAGTGTGGCAACTGCCCAATTTCAATCAAATAGCCTTGAAGACCTGCTAGTTAATTGATTGGAACCCTGGTTATTGGAAACCGAATGAAGATTTTCCCATTAGGATATGCTGGCCTTACTTCACCCATTTTCTCCCTGTTCTCTTCCACACCCTGTCTGGTGCCTATTCTATACTTTATTCTTGCCTTCTTCCTCTTCCATGTTCTCTTTTTAGCTATTCTTTTTTTTTAAAAAATAGTTATTTTAAGAACAATATTTTAAAATTTAAAAAGTAATAGATGTTCATTTTGAAATTACAAAGTAAAAACCCATAACTCTATTGCTCAGAGATAAGTATCTTTGACATGTTCTTTACTATTTGCTATGTATGTACATGTACTAATATATTACTTTTGCAAAATTCAAATCATTCTGTGTATTTTATGATAGTATATTGTATAATTTCTCAAGTAAATAACAGTTTATATAGTATGATTTTGTATGACTATATGATCTTCCATTGTGTGAAAATTCCATTGCTTGTTCAACCAATCCTATAATTTTGGGTATTTATGCTTTGAAATCTTTTGCTGTCATAAATAATGTATGATAAACATTTTTTAATTAAAATTTTGTACATATCTCTTAGAAATTCCTTAGGATAAATACCTCAGAGGGGAATTTTCAAATCAGAGTATAGATATTTATAAGGCTTAAATTGCCAAAATGTCTCCTGAAGGTTATTTTTAATATATTTTCATCTTCAGCATATGAGTTTATTTATAAACAGTCTTGATAAATAATATATTATTTCTTTTGTTTTACCCATTGATAAGGAAAATGAGATGGCATTGAGTTAGATTTCTTTCTTTGATTAAACCTGAATTAGTTTTATTTACTGGCCACTTAATGTATGTAGAGAGATACTACTTAACAAAAGTCTTCCCTACCACAAGATTAGATACATACTTAACCTACATTTTCTTCTTCTTTTCTACAGTTTAATTTTTTTGCAATGTACTACTTAATCCATTTGGAAATTATTTTGCAGAATAGGATAAGATAGATATTTAATATTTATTTCCCAAAGAGTTAAGAATTACTCATAAGTTATTTGATTTTTCTTATTATACAGCGTAAGACTCTCTTGATGTACTAAATAATTTATTAACTGAAATTTCATTTTATATTCTATTTTCTGAAAAGGGATTGACTAAAGGACTTAAGTGTTCTGCTGACGGCGGTAAGTTTAAAGACAGTAACCAGGTAGTTGCTTTTGACCCTACCGGAACCATTGTAGAATTGTAGAAGGAGCTAGGGACTCAGGTTCTGTTAGGTATAATGCAGGTGGTGGAACCATCAGTATCCAGCTCCATCAGGGCCCAAGAGAAGGTAGCTTTCATAACGGTTCCTGTTATTTTTACTTCTACTCATACTCTAATACTACCTCTCGATATTTATTCAGGTTTTTTATGTTCAAGATTGTGCTAAATATTTTACATATAATACACACATTAAATATATGAAGATTATATACATTCAATTTTTACCAACACCCCTTCCCCTACATTGTCCCAACTTTATACAGGAGCAAATTCAGATTGAGTCTTAGAGTAGTTAAGTAAATTATTCAATGCTTAAAATCTGGATTTATAATTCTTATTCTTAATAATCAAGAATCAATTTGAAATATTGTGCTTATGTGAAAGATACAGTAAATGTGTAATGATCAGCAAGATGATGACAACTTTTAATACTCTATGTAGCTCCATAGCACTCTGTCTTGAGGCCTCTTATAGGAATCTGTCTGCTGTTCAGTTCTTCATCTGTCATTCTGATTGATTGAGCTATTATGTGGTTGAGCTATATTCTTTTCTGGCATAAAAATTATTTTGAGATTTTTCTTTAAGGTTTTGAATCAGGTTGATTATATTAACATTATTAGATTATAGTGAGTTGCAAACTGTAAGCAGTGGTCTCTGTGGTTTTCCTGTTGTCTAAAATAAGAGAATTAGCCTTAAATGGTGGTTGCAACTATTCCATTTTCCTGTTCCAACCTATGCTAGAAGTTCTTCCTGTCAAATATTATTAGAGAAAAATGAGGATAACTAAAAGATAGATCAAGGGTGAAAATTCAATCTACTCTGTTAGCTGTAAGAGTTGGGGCAAGACAGATATATTTTATAAAACAAAATCTGTAAAACAAAGATAATCATTACTTTACTGGTTCGTTTTAAGGATAAAATGAGATTTTGAAAACATAACCATGTGGGAAAATGTTTTTTAAGTTCTGAAACACTATAGAAAATATGAGGAACTTAATTTATGGTTACCAAGAAGGTAGCTATTTATTCTTAGTGTACTAGGTAAAGTCTAGTTTACTCCTAGTAGAGAAGACATTAATTCAGACTCTAGATACGGCTATTTTTTTAATCTTTTACCATCTTAATATTTACTATGAGACCAAAAACATTAGAATATTTTGCTAAACATCAATCCACTGTGTCTTCCAGAGGTAAGGTTTGGGGTCCTGGGAAATAGCAGAAAAATTATATAAATTATATTTAAATCTGAGACTTGATATATAAAATGAGGAGTGCATGAAGTGAACTCAAAGTCCTTTATAACTTGATAAGTAACGTCGTAGATTAGCAGAAAGTATGGGCATTTTATAGAATGAAACCATTATTCTTATCCTAAATTTGTATTAAAATATTCTATTCAGAGATACATTAGAAAAATGATCTTATAAAAAGAATAATAATTTAGTTAATGAGCAAAGTTTTGGAGAAAAGAGAATGATAAATATGCGGTAGAGGAAAAATTGCTTCCTTTAAAATTTGTTAACACAAACTTATTAATACAGTGCTTTCCAAGACAGAATTATTTCTGTATATATATGTGATAATGAAATGGTCCTACACAAATGGAATACTTTACCTAACATCAGCATCATCCCAGTCTTGCTATACAGTGGTAAA
Organism: Eidolon dupreanum; assembly: GCA_028627145.1. Classification (NCBI taxonomy): domain Eukaryota; kingdom Metazoa; phylum Chordata; class Mammalia; order Chiroptera; family Pteropodidae; genus Eidolon; species Eidolon dupreanum. The sequence goes on along the minus strand of CM053514.1, from coordinate 15,670,513 downwards.
TAAATGTGCCACTGCTAATAACAGTTATTTCATATTTTTAATGCTGGCAATAGAATTATAGTTAAACTATTTCAGGGAGATTATTGATTTTTATAGGAAGTTCAAGTCTTTATCCTCCAAGTTTAGGATTTGAAATAACCCAGAGTATGGAATGATTACTTTGAAATTAACCATGTCACTATGTAGTGTTACACAGTAGTAAATTATGAGGAACTTTGTCTATCATGTTTTTTAAGGTGTTTGTCTGAATAAGTAATGTATTTTTTTTTCTGCATAAGTTATCTGGCAGCAGTAGGCCACAGAACTGAATAAGAAAAACTAAAGCTAAATTTTTTTTTCACTTTTATTCTGTATTGATTGTGTGCACATCTGTTTCTCTGCCTATTATATCAGATAGCCTATACCTTTTCTATAAGCTAACTGTATAATGAATAGACTGCTGATTGTTGAATTTGCATGGATTGTATCATAGTCACCATTCATTATGTAAAAAACTGAATGACTGTGGTTTCTTCATTATTTCACATTATTTTTGTGTAAAGACAGGATTTCTATCACTATTTAGTCATGAGTTAATCATTAATTACTCCTCCTACTGTGAGGGATACAATAAATTCAAGATGGGAATATCAATACAATCACTTGAAATACTGAAGCCATTGAATATTGAAGCTAATTAATATTTATTGAACGATTATTATTTCCATGGTATACTATAGCTAGTTCCCAGGCAGCAATGTAGTACAGTGCGTGAAAAAGTAAGATTTTGTAGCCAACAGCATTGAATTATAATTTATTTCTATAGTGTGACTACTTTGGGGACAATGGGTGGGTCACAATTTTTTTAAAAAATTATACAAGAGGGATAACATCTATGATACAGAATGGTTGTGAGGGGTCTAGATAATTCAGGTAAACTTCTGGGCATAGTAAGTGGCGCATGATAGGTTCTCAGTACATTTAAACTACTTTTTCTTGAAATTAGGCAGACTCTGTTAAAACCCTGGTTTTATCTCTTACAAGATTTGTGACTTCAGTCAAGTTACTTGGAGAGCCAAGCCTGGTGAACTTTCCTAGAGCATGAGTACAAATTACTGTGCTCACTTAAGTCCTCCTCCACTGCAACTACATTGCAAAACTCATCCTATCAGTTCTCTACATTTTAAGTTTTTCTCCTAAAAACTAAAAATATTAGTATGATTTTCTAGCTGATTCTTCCCAGGCTAGGTTGTATGGAAATGAATTGACTGAGTTGTTGATACTCAAAAGCAGTCGGTCAGTCAAGCCCTGGACTGTAACACCCAAAGAGAAGAATGAGGCATGTTTTTCATCTGGCACTATTTACTTTTCTAAGCATATATCATGTCTCCCACCTTATGGGGCAAATCAGGTTGAGGAAACATGGAAAGAAAGCAATGCAGTTGCTAATAAGAAAATAAAGCTACATTTGTCTTTTCCCTAGACTTTCCAATTGCAATGTATGGTCAGTCATTTTATTTCAGGACAATTTACAGGTTTCTTTATTCTCCCTTCTAGTAATGTCGAACTGATTTATATATCCTTTAAGTCTTCGTCCAGATCTATGATTTGTGTCAGTCACCTGTCTTATTATGATTTAAAGAGAGATTTGAGATTCATTTATTTATAAACAAGCAAGGATGCACTGATTGATTAATGGCATTTAGAAAGGGAAATGTACATCGCTCTCCACACAGAATACAGCATGAGGATTAATTTTTAATGATTTATCACAATATGCAATAATACTCAATTCCATTCCTATTCAATGGAGCATTTGTCTTCTCCCTAAACTCATACTTTTCTCAACTGAAATTTTAGAGGACAGGGAAAGGGTGTTAATATTTAATTAGAGCCTGTAACGTGATACAATGGGGAATGCTTTGTCTAAGCTGTCTAGAACCACCACACATCTTGTGTGTCGTATAGGTGACAATACTCCACTTGTTAAATGAGGCAAGGCAGTTACCAACTAGTCTTGAGTCAGTAAGTCACAAACATGGGCTTTATTCCCTACCGTCTGTTCTTGCACAGTGTGCTGCTTTTTAATGTGCTGTTCTCAGCAATTACTTTTTGGTGAAGTTCGAGTCCTGGTTTTAGATGGGCCTAAGTAAGTAAGACTACTTCCTCAACCTCTTTTCTTTAATGCTAGCCTAACTTACATATTAATGAGCACAGAGTTGTTAAACAGTAAAATCTCAGGCAATCAACTCCAAGGGCATTATCAGATTATAGTTTAGTGATTCACAGGAAGTACCCCAGAGCTTGGAGACTTCTGCACATGAAGGTAAAATGTTGGAAAATTCCCTTTACCAGTGAAAGCCAAAGTAGGTGATAATCTGTCACCGATACAACTTGAGGTATTTTGGAAAGATGGAGTTGGGAGTTGCAATGCTATGTGAATAAAGAACTGTCATTCTTAAGGTAAAATAGGCAACAAGTTTTTTGGAAAAATGTAATCAAAGGAAAGCAGTCTCTTTAGGAATAGTGTTGTACAAGACCCTGTATTTTTTTCAGCCAGTAACAGATGGAGACAGATTTCTCTGGAGTTATTGTAAGAGCCATGGGTCAAGGAAGCAATCATTCTAGTATGGTCCCGTGGAGGGAGATAAACACAATGGAATGTAGCAGTTCAGGTGAGGACAGAGTTAGAAAGCAAGAACCAAGTGACAAAAGAAAGGACCAGAGTGAGAGACTTCCCTCAGTGAAACCAGTTTCACTAATTCCTTTAAGGAGAAGAGTTTAGAAGTTAATAACATGGCTGCACGCTACACTTATTTTATATTTTTGTATGCATATTCATATTTGAGTTAACAAGACAGGAAAAATACAGCTGTATTGTATCTCCTTTCATTTTGTTGCCTTTATATATGACTCAGTTAAATAACTCTCTTTAAACACTTTTAAACATTTGGGTTAGGAAGACCTCTGTTCTAACACGAGGTTTGGTTGTCCCCAGGAATCAGGCAAAAAGTGGTACTCTTTGTCATATGCTCCAGGAGTAAGTCTCCATCCACCTCCCTTGCTAGACTTTCTTCAGCACCACACTGTGACTCATCAACACCAGAAACACTTGGATTATTAGCAATATGAGCTTCTAAGTCACTCAGCTGTTTAGGGTAAATGAGATGTCCTGAGTCCCTGTCTGCCTGAGAGCATCTCTGACCATGATGTGTATGGGTCTGCAATGTGCAGGCCAGAGAGAATTAATACCTTGAGAGTGACCCTCAGCTAATAAGGATGGGAGCTGGGGGATAAATACTCCAGCTTTCTTGTCATTGCTGGGACAGTTCCAAGGAATGTTATACATAGCTTCTTAGAGCATCTCAGTAGGACTGAACCCAGATTCCCACTGTGGTCACCTGTTCATTCACAATGGCTTCCTTTCCTTTGTTTTACTTCCCTCTTCCTTCACTGCTGGTCTGGAAAAGTAATTTATATAAACTAGTTGCACTCAAATTCTTATCTTGGTCTGCTAACTCAAACTAAGAAAACACCTGCTTTTTCTACTTAGCATCCAGAAAGACATCAAGTTAAAGCAGATTTTTTAAGAGATTGTGATTAAAGAGATCTTGTTGTGTTTTGCCATCAGTGAGATTAGTGATTTGTGGAGTGTAATGGAATTGGGAAAAGACCTGGGAAGGATGATAGTGAAAGAACTTGATGACCTGTGACCAGAAGAATCAAACGTCTGATAACATTCTCAGGTGGACATCCTTATGGCACATGTTGCATAATGGCCCCCTACTTAAGACTGTGTTCTCTCTGTATGTATGAGTGTGTGTGTGTGTGTGTGTGTGTGCGCGTGCACACACATGTGCACACATGTGCATGTTATGCTGGTGCATCATGTTTGTACAAAGCTCTGTATGCTCCAGAAAAAAATTGAGGAAAGTTTAACACAGTGATGCCAGGAAAGTTATGTCAGGCAGCTGGTATGAAAAATGTACCCTCTAAAGTTGATATATTATACCCAATAAGCATTGAGATCGTGCTTTAAAGTGCATATTGAAATAAGGCTAGAATTTTGAGGTAAAATCTGTAAAACCTTTCTCTTCTATGGTGTATGTCCTTAAGTTTATTTTGTGTTTGCTATCAAAAGAAATTTTCTAATTTTACTTAAAACAGCTATGGATTTTACCTAAAAATTAGGTCATTTATGAATTTTTAGGAATGGTTTCAAATTTTTTAGTGTAAATCTCCTTTAGAAATGTTTACTACAGCAACTCTCCTCTTAAGGAGGAAAAACATAAAGCATTTAAGTTGTCTGAAGACCTTCTGGAACTAGTTACTCTCATAGGTAAACATATTCCAAAGAAACTATTGTGAAGCTTTGGCAATTGGCCAGAAGGTGAGGCACCCCAGGTTTGTTCTAACACTTCTATTTTCTGGAATTTCAAGACATTTCTTTTCATTCTATTCCAGGAAGTAGAATAATATTTTTAAATCATCAATAATATAAATTACCATGAAAAGTCCTATTTTAAAAAGTTCAATTTCTTTCTCTAAACGGAGGTATCTATTTCTTTCTTCTTTCTGCACTAAAATAAATTTTGGTGTTCTTTTTGATCTCACTGGTGAAGAAATAGAAAATTTGTACACTTTCATTGTTAATGGGTGTATAAACTAAATTTATAGCTGTAATGTAAAAGAAATGATTTTTCAGACCTACATAGACATTGAATTTATATTCTTACATGATGTTGATCTCAAGAGAAAAGGCTTAAAAAACTAAAAACAACTGGAACAAAGGATTTGATTGGAGATGACAGTTGTTTGGGAGTTATTTTTGTAGGACAAAGGCGAATTTTTGATTGTTTATTTTAAGGTTAGAGAGTTTACATTATGGAGGTATTCATATCTCCATTTCTTTCATTTGGCTATGACACACTTCCTGTATATTTCAGACTATTCTGTTTTTGCAAGACTATTTTGTGTTCTGAAGAGGTTTCCTGCTTAATTTAGTTCCATCACCTGATTGCCATGGAAACCCTTGATATCCTTTCCTCTTCCTGGAATGAGACATTGGCTCCTTTTCAAATAGCTTTTTTTTTTTTTTTTTAAGGTAGGTTGGGGGGACACAGAAAATAGAGTAAGTTTCATAAAGCAAAATGTCTTGTCAATGACGGAGTACCCCTCAGGGTGACCCCTTGGATGGGGAGAAGCCACAAACACATCACTGCTAAACTAAACAGGTAATTTAACAATTAAGAACAGGTAGTAGCATAATCTGAAACAAAACAATGTAATCCCTGACTGATTTTTTAATTTTATTGAGAAAGAAGTTAAAATCAGTCCTTCACTGCATATCAGTTCAGCAGTCAGAACAACCAATGATATAGTAATCCTAAAATTTTATGAGACTGAGTCAATTTGAATTCCTCAAGGCCTTTTCAGAACAGATTAATTTGGAGAATTTGAACAGTTGGGCTGGAAAAATAATGTATATAATGAACTTTAACACAAAGATCCATCCATTTTACCATGAGTTTTATTTTAAAAGCATATTTTTTTGAGGAAGACTGAATATATTAGCTACATTGTGCCATTCTATTAAGACCTGTGCTTTAAGATTAGAATCATATTCTGGGTTTATTCACTCACACTTGGTGATTTTTTAATAGAATTCAGAAGGTGAACCTAGTTATAACCATAAGGAAGAGAGAAAGAGTTATGTCTAATAAGTTTATTCCTTTCCTTTGTGTGTGTATATATGAGAGAAAACTTTAATTGCAAGAGTGTGTATATGTTTACAACTATTATACATGACTGTTTATGTGTCTATATATGGCATTCAGACATGTGATTGTCTGAAGAAGTACAGATTAATCGAAAAAGAATAGATCAATATTGGGAGAAAGAGTAAAGCCCTTTGTAATAATTCTCTGTAAATTCAAAGATATAAGAGCTTCTATAGAATAACTTATGTTATGTTGTTATTTCTCGTAACTTTTAGATTTTGTATTTCCTTTGTAATCACAGTCAGATATCTTCACCCCAACTGGTAGGAAGTTGTGTTTTTCTAAGGAATTAAAGTGAGAGGAGCCAAAATTTTGGTTCCTTGTAAACTTTGGATTTTATCAGGGGACACTAATGTTTTCGTTTGATGGCTTGAAGTTTGTCTATATAGTCATTGGTCATGAATTTTTTTTTCCCTGCCTGGGGTAGTAGGCACACTTTATTATTTTTTTTCCCACTCTCTAGTTACATGTGTAGAAAACATTACTCTAAAAAGTTTATGAAAACAAAAATTGCACAGGAGTGGAGAGCACTTCTAAAAAAGATTGCATATTTAGCAAATCTAGAATTATAAAATAATTTTATAGATTCTAAATATTGAAAGTAAAGGATTTCAAAGCCTAGTTTATTTATTTATTTTTTTGGCTCACTTTGATTATTCAATTTAGGAAAGTATATGAGTATTTTCACGTTCAGTGTAGCCTTAGCTGCTTCTTTGAAATTCACAGCAACTCTGTTTTAATGTCTCATCATGACAAAGCAGTCCAAAGCTCTGGCCACCACTGTGTATTATTCACTTTCAGCATAATTTACTCTTAGCTGTACTGTACACAAATAAAGCTTAGTTTCGCATTGTCTGCTCTTTGTGTGTGAGAACAAATGCCTGTGTAAATTATGTTCATACCTACTCCTGGCAAAGTTTCTCCAGATCCACTTCCCCTCATCCGGCACTGACAATTTGAGTGCATGATGAAAACATCTGACCTCGTTTTGCAGTCATGAGAGGTTTGGAGAGCAGTGATTAAGATCGAAACACAATCTTATATTTGAGTGAAGAAT
>CM053514.1:15641975-15663597 GCA_028627145.1 Eidolon dupreanum | reverse complement strand
CTGAAGAAGAGCTTGGCAGGAAGTAGCCACTTCATTCCTGCTTCATGACAGAAATAGAGTTTACAGTCTCTTAGATGGATTTTGGGGAGTAAAAGAAGAGATTATTGTATTGTTAGAGGCCTTCTTTCCTCTCTTCTATCTTCTTTGACATGTCTTCCTTTTTTCTTCCCTTTCTTTTCTTGTTCCCATTCCTTGTCTTCTTCCTTCTTTCCACTCATTCATCACACATATATTAAATTTCTGTGGCACATCAGTTACTTCGTTTCTTAATCTAAAGTTCTGTAATTGAGAAAATAGAGCTAATTACATGAGGAAAGAAATAGTCAGTGCTCCAAGATTTTCTCAAAGACTTGCCTCTCATGCTCACACTGAGAATTTTAGAGCACATTAAAGCTGAGAAATCTAGCAATGCTGCTTCAAAAATTAATTTTTAAAAGAAAACAAAGTCTTTTTCCCCATTAATTATTTATCTTAATTTGTTGTTGGAATTAACAAGGTATTCACAAAACAACAAAATATGGACAGTGAAGTTTGGGAAAAGCATTTGAACGTGGGTACCCAATCATCCCCTCCATTCATATCTTCCAAAAGAATGAAAGGATGTGGAAAAGAAGGGCAGAACAGATGACAGTTTGTAATGGGGACGATCAGTGGGATAGGAATGGAAACAGGTAGAGTTACCCCTTTGCCCTCATTAGGTGAAAAGGACTCAGAAACAGACTATAGGATGCTCCCTCCTCCTCATCTTCCCTTTCTTCATAGTAACAGAAATTTTAGATTAAAGTATGGCTCTTCAGAATAAAGACTGCATATCCCAGACTCACTTGCGGTAAATTGTTATCATGTGTCCAGATTCTGACCACTGTGATAGAAGTTGACTATCCTATAGCCATTTTTGAGAACTTTTCTTAAGAGACAGCTAGGGTGGCCTTTCTGCCCCTCCTCTCTTTGCCTCTTTTCTGTCCTACAGATAGATGCTGCTGTCTGGGACTGTGTGGACAAGGTCACATGGCAGCCATGGCAGAATGGTGGCTGGAAGAGGTCATGGAGCAGAGCTGCCATGGCCATCCCAGATTGCTTCTTTTTGGACCTTTACGTAGAGGAAAATAAAATTCTGTCCTCCTTAAGAATAGCGTTTTCTTGAGAAAATAATTAATATATGTTATCTCTCAATTAATAGTGTCACCTTATGAGAAGGTTAAAGACAAATTGTCTTTATTTCTAACTCACAGATTTTCCATCTGTCCCTCAATATTCATAGTAGACAAAGAACTTAATGGCATTTCAGAATGTTTTATAATTTTGACATGCTGCATGTATTTTATTTTTATTATTTCTTTAACTTTCTTTTTTAAAAAAAAAAAATTATTATGGTGACATTGGTTAACGAAATCCAGTAAGTTTCAGGTGTACAATTTAACAATAAGGCATGTGTGTGTGTGTGTGTGTGTGTGTGTGTGTGTGTGTGTTCACTGCTCATAGTTGGATTTTTTTCTGTTACCACATCTTTGACCCCTTTTACCCTATACATCTTCCCCTTCCCCCTCACTCCTCCCCTCCCCCACCCTCTGGTAACCACTAGTCTATAGTCCACGTCCATGAGTCTCTGTTTGTTTGTCCTGTTAGTTTGTTGCTTTTAGGCTTATATTCCACATATAAGTGATATCATGTGGTTTTCTACTTTTTCTGTCTGGCTTATTTCTCTTAGCATGATTATTTCAAGGTCCAAACATGTTGCGAATTATATTTTACATTTGTTTTTCCCCACTTAATCATCACAGGTGGTACAAGGCTCAAACTATTAAAATACTCAAACTCAGAGAGAAAACATAGGGACTAGATGTCAAGGCTGGAATTTAAACACAGATCTGCTTGAGTCCAAAGTGAAACTTTTTCAAATATTTTATAATGCCTTTCTGATATTCTGAGATAAGATCCTTCCTCATTTCCATGACTCTATGGCTGATAGATTGTCTAGAATCCACTCAGTATGCTTTGAAAAAAGATCCCGGAGTTAGTGATGTTTCCCTTAGTACTTTATAGGGAGGTAAAGACTGATTTCCAATCTAAAGATAAAAAAGATCAAGTATGACTTCTGTTTGAGAAAGATTTGAGAGTAAGTGCCCCAGCTGATTTTATATGTCTATAGATGCTTCTCAGTTGATTGTATCTTAAACTGCTAAGCCCCAGGCTGATTTCAAACTCTATAAATACTTAGTTTGGCTTACAATGTTAAACAAACAAACAAACAAACAAACAAAAAACAGCTAGCTGCTAACTTTTAAAAGTTCAATTATTTTACATAAAAATCTGGATTCCTGGCTTCTTTTGAAAAATTGGAAGATCCAGTAATATTAGGGTGGCCTCACATGACAACAGTTAGCTGAAACTATGTATGGCTGCCCTGTGTTGATGGTCTTGTCATCTCTAGTTTGCCATAGTCCCTCCTCAGCCCAGTCCACTCATTTACATTACTGACCTTTTCTTGTTAGGCATTTGAGAAGTTTATGACCTTTGTGGGAACACTTTTCCTTGAAGATGATTTAACATAGAAGAGATTGCCATTTGCCTGGGCTGCCTGATGTATCCTTACTTGTAAGTAAAATTTGATGACCTATAGAGATCCCTTCTTTATTATGGGGTCTCTTCAGAGCACCTGTGAACTTCTTTAGAGCAATTCATATATGAACCAAATCCTCTCCACATTCTGGCACATAGAGCTGGGTTATTTAAAGGCTTAGAGATTTTCTATACAGTTCAATCTGCCCAGTAAGCTTTAAACCTAATTGGAATAAGATCCAGCAACATAATTCTTGCAGTGGTGATATTTTTGCCAAAACACCCCCTCTTCTTTTACAATGTGATAAAGATATACATTTTCACTGAGTATAGTTTTCCTTATGTCTTTTCTAAAAGGGATATAAAATAGAGAATAGTAGAGGGAATCTAGATATAGCTATGTATAAGGTGCAAAGAAAAAATAAAAAGAGTCTTCTCCTTTCTATATTCTGGGAGAATACATTATTATACTCTTGGAAGTCTAGAGAGAAAACTTTAATAAATATTGATAACAATGACCACGAACTACACAGTCTCTGGAATAGTCAATTAACTATAATGTAATTAGATCAAAGCTCAAAGGCCTATTAAAGGCATCCATCTAGCCAGCCCTTCAAAATGACTGTTGTAAGAAGAAGTTACGGGGGAGGTGAGGTACAAGGATTTGTTAGATCTCTGTGCTCTAGGACCAAGATAATTATTAATTAATTTGCCTAAACCTACAGGTAGAGTTAGGTTCTCCGATAATAATCAAAATCAATAGTCCTGTGCACTTTGATTTTCTTTTACAATTGCCGTAGTCCTAGGAATGCAACACCTAAAAATGACACCTTTTACACATTTTGAGCTCAATCATATTTTAGTTAGCTAAGTTAAATGACATTTTTTTCATGCCATTTTCACAGCTTAGACACTTTTTATCATTCTGTTAAGACAACCACTTTCAAACTATAATGTTCATAGCTCTCCATGGTCTGGTTTTATGTCCAACTCAGTCTTATTTTTAGTAGAAATATGTTGCCTCTGCGAACTCATAAACATCATGGTCCTTGACTGAGAAATTTTGCTCTTCTATGAATGAAAATTCTTCCTTGACCCTCTACCTAAGATCATCCTGACCTACATCTCATACTGATACTACATAAAATAGTATGACTGCAACTATGCAAAGAAGAGAGGTTGTTATTGGGTAATGGTCAAGTGCCTGGGCCCAGAAATCAAACTTCCTAGGTTCAAATCACATTTCCATCAGTTACCAGCTATATTTGGCAAGTTAACTAATCAGTCTTAACTTCAGACTTTCTGTGACAAAATGAAAATAAGAACATCTACTTTACAGTTTTCTTGGAAAGTTTAATGTGATAGTGGAATGTAAATAACTAAACATTATATGAAGTCTAAAATAAATGTTAACTAGTATCATTATAGGGCCTATAATTAATTAGATACTGTTTTATTAGTCAAGGTTATTGAGTATAAGCAACAACAATAGATTCTGGCTAATTTATGCTGAACTATATTGGGTAGCTCACAGAATCAATAGGATATATTGACAACAAGGCTTAAAAATTTAGTTCAATAGCAGGAGAGGCTAGACAGCAGGAAGCATGGCCAGGGTACTGCTGGCAAGTTGAGGTAGAACATCACGGCTTCGGCACTGTTGTGCCTAGATACTGTATGCTATCACCGTTAGCGAATACTAAATCTATCTAAATATCTCCCTCCCTCCTTTCTTCCCTTCTTTCCTCATTCATCAAATGTCAAAGTTCTTGGTGGAACTATCCAGCAAATCTCTGCCATGCTCCCAAACCATAGCCACCTGCCAGGGGCTAAGGAGAGAGATCTGATCTCCTTGCCTCTCACCAAGACTCACAAAAAAGGAGTTTCTCTCCATGTAGGACAGATGTTCAACAGTATTCTAACTAGTATTCTACAAAGTATTTTAACAGATAGTGGTGTCCTTTATTACTCTATAACTGTTTTTCAAATTAGAGCATGAACTCTCAGAAAGCAGAACTTATCTGTATCTCACAGATCTTATGATAAATAGGTTCTCCAAAAATACAAGTTAACCATAGTTTAAAGTTTGACACATTTATTTTCAGGATTTATTGATTTTTATGCTCTATTTTAAATTTACAAAATCAATGAATTATGTGAATTTTATTATGGTATCAGACAAACACAGTTGCCAAAAGTTGATTACATAATGGTAAGAGAAAGCTAGAATATCTTTTTTAAACTATGCACCATCTCTATTGAAATTAATCTCTGTATGGTTGAAAGTCAAAATGAGATGGTTGTGGCTTGTGAGAGACTTAAATCCTGCATTGTGTAAAGGATTTTCAGTGATAATTAAGGTGGAAAATGAGAGTAGCAGAAAAGTAAGACCTATTAATGTTTGCTTAATAAAATTGTTACCAGAAAAGTAATATATGACTATTATGCTAAACTTTGAAGGTACAGAAAATCATAAACACAAAGGAAAAATTTTAGCTAGCACAATTATTTGTGGTGTATTTGTTTATATATAAGTAGATATGTCTAGTGTGTGTGTGTGTGTGTGTGTGTGTGTGTGTGTGTGTGTGGTGTATGTGTGGTTACAACCACATATTTATAAAAAACACACCCATAAACACATATAGTTGTTCAAAAATTGTGCTCTTATATACAGTGTTTATTAAATGTGCCATATAATTTTTTCTTAAAATGAAGATTCTTGTTATAAGAGAAATATTTATTTATCAAGGAATAAGAAATATAAAATAAAAAAGAATATAAAGCATGTAAAATCTTAGCAACCCAGAAATAACCATGGTTAATATCTTGCTGTATGAACTTTCAAAATATTTTCTTTGTACACATACAAATACATTTTTTTTTGCAAAATAGATTTTCCATTTTAAAAATAGCAATAGATTATAATTATCTTTTCAGGTCAGTAGGTATAATTCTGAACCATCATGATTACTGGTTGTATGGAATTCTGCTTTGTGGATATACACAATTGATTTTCAAAAATACCATAGTGTTGGACATACATACAATAGTATATTAGTTTCAGGTGTACGATGTAGTTTTCAGCATTTATATACCTAATGAAGTGATTTCCATGATAAATCTAGTAACCATCTGTCACCATACAAAGTTATTATATTATTGACTACTTTCCCTATCCTGTACATTACATCCCTGTGACTTATTTTATAACTGAAAGTTTGTTCTTCTTATTCCCCTTTACCTTTTTAACCTTTCTCCCTGACTCCTTTTCCCCTCTGGCAAGCATCAGTTTGTTCTCTATGAGTCTGTTTTTGTTTTGTTTTGTAAGTTCATTTGTTTTGTCTTTTAGATTCAACATATAAGTGAAATCATATGTTTTTTGCCCTTCTCTGACTTATTTTACTTAGCAAAATACCTTCTAGGTCCATCTATGTTGATGTAAATGACAAGATTTCATTTTTTTTAAATTCCATCCTGTGTGTGTGTATGTGTACTATACCTTCTTTATCTATTTACCTATTGATGGATACTTAGGTTGTTCCCATATCTTGGCTATTGTAAATAATGCTGCAATGAACATATGGGTACATATATCTTTTCGAATTCGAGTTTTCATTTCCTTTGGATAGATACCAGAAGTAGAATTTTTGGACCATGTGGATGTTTTATTTTTAATTTTTGAGAAACCTGTTTTCCATAGTGGCTTTACCAATTTGCAATGCTATGCCTTTTCTTTTTCTATATAAGCAATGCTTCAATGAACATCCTAATAGTTTAATCTCCAAACTTATCCTTAATTATTCCCTTAGGACAAATTGATGGAGAAGTTATGTATATTTTTATGTCTTTGGTAACAAATTGCTTTCCAAGTTATTTTACTAATTTGAAATTACAAAACAAGAGATAGAATTGCATTCTCATAAAATTAAATGTTGTTCACTTAAATAAGATGAAAATATACAGGTTAATTATTTTGGCTTATAATGTATTGTAAAATTTCCCCATGTGATTAAACATTTCAATGATGTAGTTTAATTTTAGTATATGTGCTGCCTAAGTGAGCATGATGATGTAGTCTAAAAGGCTTGAGTGTATTCCATCTTATGAGACAGCATATTACTAAATCTCTACATACATTTATGAATATTCTCTTAGGAAAATTTCCAAGTAGTAGTGTGTCGGGAAGAATGTATACTATTATCCTAAAGCACACTGACTTTGGTTAATGTCTAGGAAAAGAATAGTAGCATTACAATATGAAGATTTCAAAAAAAAATATAACTATGTATGTTCTTTCGTGAATTAAAGTTATATTTGATCTCTGTATAGTTTTAGTCTTATCACATTGTAAATGGACTTTCATTACAAATAATATATATATATATATATATATATATATATATATATATATATATTTACTACTATCACCTATAAGTTTCTACTATGATGTGGTCCCTACTTACCTCTGATCATAACCTTAAAATCTTCCATTCTTTTTAACTGTACTTATTAATTACTCCAGCCTCATCATCCTTGTTTTCTTTTTCTCCAACACACCGAACTTGTTTTTCTGAGATTCCTCACGTACTTGTTGCTGATCTATTTATGATGGCTCCTCATCTTCAAGTCTTTGTTTAAACACCATTACTTTAGAGAAACTTTCCACTAAGGCCACTTAAAGTAGAGTAGGATAATCATTACTGACCTGCACCAATATCTCTGGTTCTACTCTTGCCAGACATATAGTAGAGTTGTATTTCTCTACCTACTTAATGTTGCTCATGGCCATTGACTTGCTTTAGTCAATAAAATGCAAAGGCATGCGACCTAACACTGCTAGGTGAGGAGCCTTTAGAAGCTGGCATATAATTTGCCACATGTTTTTACCTATATTACTGCAATTGGTGACATTCAATAGTGAAGCCTCTCTAATAGAGGACATGGAACTGAGCTCCACATTGAACCATGATGCACATGTACTGTGTGGGAAAAAGAAATCCTTGTATTTTTTACACCATTCAGACTTTGGGATTGTTAGTGCAGCAAATCTAGCTTACCTGGAGGAATACATAGATTTTTCCTCCCTTAGCCAATGTCAATATTTTACTCTTATAATTGTATAAAATCATTCTATCTATCTATCTATCTATCTATCTATCTATCTATCTATCTATCTATTTATTATTCGTTCCCCTCCTCCCACTAAAATGTAAGCTACTGAAGAGCAGGGTTTATGTCTGTCATGTTCATTACTATAGCCCCAGTGCTTAAAATACTACCTAGTACATAGTAGGTTCCTTCTTACATATTTGTTGAATAAATGAAAAAAAATGAGTGAAAGATTCCAACATGTTTCTGTGGAATTTAGACTAAGACAACTTCCCTTTGTAAAACAATTATTCTCAGATTCCAAAATGACTTTGACATACTTAAGTTAGAGTTCTGATGGCCAAGAGAGGTTAAATAGTTTCTCACCAAGATATAAGAACTCTTAACCACTTTAATCATTTGGTCTTTTTTTCTTCTACCACTATAAATATTTTCTTTCTGTGTGGATGGAAAACAACCATGATGTTAATTATTTTTTAATGTTCTGCTATCACTAGATATTTTATTTATTTATTCTGCTGTAAATGACTTTGGCAAAGCCTTAAGTATATTTGGTGAATAGACAAGTGTATTTTCCCTGAACATCCAAAGGAGAAGACATGACATATTTATAATGTTGGCTCTTAAGGTATATAAGGTATATTCTTCCATTTTGGTACTTGCTCATTCTTTCTTAATAGCCGTTATGTCCAAGCTACCTTATGGTCTGCAGATGTGTATTAATTACAGAGATGTTTTGAGTTAACGATTTCTAAAAAAGGCTTCAGACAAGTGGGATAGATATGTTTGTTCTTGGGTAGTTGGTCAACAGTGTTTCTCAGCAAGAGGTAATAGACTTAGAACGCATTCCTTCATCTGAAAGGGGCTTAGCACTTGAGCCAGATGACAACTTCTATTCTTTGGTCTTAACACAGACTAATTTAGTATAACTATTTACAGCTGTATCTATTGGTATCTTCTCAATTGGCATGTGCCTTCTCTTGTCCAGAAATAAAAAAGCACAGATGGCATTGCTACATATTTGTATCTCCCACTTGGCCCTAAAGCTACTTGTCTTTTCACATGCCAGGCAAGAAGAAAGAATGGAGAAAGTTCTTCTTATGCTGAACAGCAATGTGGCCATTTGTTTGCTTGGTAACTAGAAACATATCAGCATGGATTTGCCTTTAGATGGTCCACATGCTTGGTTTTGTCATCACGTGGCCCATGTTCATCAAATCTCATTTCTTACAGAAAAAATTAAGCACCTGGGCCTTTCATGTTTTGACTTTTTATAACATTCTGTAAATCCTTATCCTTAAATGAACTCTTCCTTGTCCTCTTAAACATGTTTCATGTTTCTTTCTTTTACCCTGTTCCACTTTTAATTTACTCTGGCATTTTGTTTTTATATGTTGTACTAGGATATATCAGGAATTTTCCATGTTTGCTTGATTGCTAAATAGAAACAGGGTAGCACTTGTGCTTAGAGAATGGCATCATTTTCTTCCATCTTTAAACTGCTTTGGCATTCAAAATAGTTTAAGTACTTTCAAGAACATTATATATCATATAAATCTGTGTAAATTCACAGTGATGTTTTTCCACTTCTGATGTGAAGTATAAGGAAGACCACAAAAGGTTTTCGAGTCTGAGAGTTCTAGATTTTAATACAAGCACATTTACAGACTATGGGTTTAAGTATGTCATTTAATCTTTTGGGGCTCAATTTCCTCATCTGTTAAATTGGAAAACAATATTTCCTAGCTCTCAGAGTTGATGCGAGGATTAAATCAGATAATGCATTTTAAATCCAGGGCCTGGCTCATAGTGAGCACTAAACAAATGGCACTTTTCCTACTGAGACTAATGGCACATACCTAAAAGATTAACATCTCAGAAATTGTGATTTTAGCAATGCTTTCACTAAAGCTTTATATTACAAAGACTGTTTCAGTTAGATCCCAATGTATAGGTAAGTCAAATTCATTCTGAAGAAATAAGGAATAATGCCAACAGATATTTGTTATTAAATAATAATACTAAAGAATTTTATATTTATTTGTTACCTGTTGTCAATGAAATATTTGTGCTTGCATGTTGTTACATACCCTTGTAAGCCATATGTTTATTTGGAGGAAGAGCATTCCAAGCAGAGGGCACAGTCAATGACAAGCTCCTAAGGGAAACCAGGCCTGACATGCTCAATGAATAGGCAAGAGTTCCATGTGGTCCATGTGGCCAGACAGAGTGACTGAAAGGGAGAGAAGTCAGACACAGTGGTGAGAGAGGAAACAAGCCCTATTATGTAGGTCACAGTCTAGTCCTTGGGCTTTGCTTTGAGTGAAATGGGGGGCCATTGCATGGAATGAGACATGACATGATCTCGCTTATGTTTTATAGAATGGCAAGGGCCTCTCTGGCTGCTGGTTTTAGAATAGACTGTAAGGGAGGCCAGGTTGGAACATGGAGGCCATATCTGAAGTGGTCAAACTGAGGGTCTATTTTGAAGGTAAATGCCCCAGGATTTCCTAACAGATGGGATGTGGAGCTATGATGGAAAGCAAGAGTCAGGACAACTCAAGTTTTTGGCCTCAGCAACTGCAGGCTGAAGTTGCTGTTCTTCAGGCAAGTTGGAACAGGTTTCAGGAATTCAAAATATCTATTAAGTGGAGTTTAAAAAGTCTATGAGACATCCAAAAGTGTGGCTATGTGAATATTCAAGATGAAAGAACGCAAGCTTATTACTTATCTTAGAAAACAAATAAATATAACCCCAGTAACAAATATTATTCCCTGAAGGAAAAAGACCAATTTCAACAGTCCCTCATTAGTACTGATTAACATTTTAGAAAAATTAGCAAAGGAGAGAAAACTGTTCATTTACCTTTCAAACTGGCTATCAATTATAGAACCAATTGTGTTCTTAGGCAAAGAAGGAAATCTTTCTATCCTTCAGCCGCAAAGAAGAGAATGTACAGAACTGCTGTCACTGTGCCCATCAATCTATAAGGGTTCATACATATGCCTATGAAAAGCATAAACATTGCTTTTTAGAATAAGCAAAGATGGAAGAAATATATGGTCTTCAGTAAGACAGTTACATATTCCCAGATCACGGAAGATTTTCCCATTGACTGAAGACTTCTAATAAGCATTTTCTGGGGTGGATTAACAGTTTTGACTGACAACAACATAGCTGACTTTCCTTGCTCCTGAACTGGGGGAGGGGAGGGTGATGCCAGTTCACATATATAGCACAAATCTTCAGTCTGAATGAGTCAGAAACAGTCATTATTGCCTCAAAGATGTGTAGTCACATAAATGAATTTAGATTTGTTTGATAGTATATTTTTAGATGCTACTTATAACTTACTGCTAATAGTTTATAACCAGTAAGATAAAATCAAAATACTTAAGTGACTAATACTGTAACTAATTTTTTTTTATCATTATAGGAAAACTGAAGAATTTTAGATAACTCATTTACATTCTCCATGGCACATTCAACCTAAGAGGAAAGCAGTTTGATCAGCTCAGAAAGTGTTTAAGAACAGTGGTGTAAACAAAGGTAAGGTCGGATGGCCAGATGTTAGAAGGTTAAATGCCATATTAGGAAGTTTGGGTTTCATTCTGTAGACAATGGAGTCATAGAAGCTTTTCAGTTGGGGATTGGCAAGATTTATTGCAGGATCTTAGGAAGAGATTTTTACATATAAAGAATATTTTGGCAAAATTGAGAACTACTTAATATACATGCAATTATAGCAATTTTAGTTAAATATTTCATCATCTTTTTTGAAAAAGTAATGAATTGATTTATATATATATAGTTATAAAAAGTTCAAATTAATATCTTCAATGTCTGTCTCCAAAAATCCAGATCCATATCCTTAGATATTTGTACTTAGATATTTCATTACCCTCAAATATCTGAAACCAAATTAATGATTTTTTCTCTTTCCATGGATCTCATGGGTGAATATTAAAACCACAGTGTTGAGCAGAAGAAGGTGTATACAGAAGAATGCCCACTGCCAGTTTCTAATTTCATAAATTTCAAAAAAAAATGGACAAAATCAAATTACATTGTTTAGGGATGCATACTCAAATAGCAAAACTATAAAGCAAAGCAATGATATGCTTGCTATTATATTTAATATAGAAGTTGTCTCTAAGTTAGGGGTGAAGGAATGAACATAGAGGTCAATTCTGAGGCAGGTAGAATGATAGTTACATGGTATTTGCTTTATAATTTTTCACTTTATGCTTTTTTTATGTCTCTGTTACATTTAATGACAAGAAAAAAATTAAAAACCATATGCATCTTTCAAGACCTACATCTCCATGGAATCAATCCATTCTGATTAATCTGTGAGCTTTATTTCTCTTCTAAACATTGAGTTATTATCTATACAAATTGATTAGACATTGCCTTATGATATTGCTTCAGTGGTTACCTTGAAGTATTAGGTGCCTTTCTTAGAGTGGTTTAAATAGTACTTTATTATAGATCATCCCTCCATCCAAGCTCTTAAACCCCATTGCAGTGATTTACACATACAAGACATCTTTTTTTTTTTTTTGTTCCAGTCATAATCAGAATCTCTTAAGCGAATCATGTCAAAAAATACAGAGGTTATAAGGGAGAATTTTTGGAAAACAATAGACCTTATATTCCTTGAATAGGTTAAAACATGTCTTTAATTGAGGGAAAGCTCAGTATGTTTAAAGTAAAATGGCATATAGAAAATAGAGAAAAAAATGTGATACACAACAACCACTTTATTTTTTTTAATGAAAACAAGGAGATGAGTCATCAACTGACTCTGTGACCAAATAATCATAGAGGAAATTCAGAAACAGAAACTGAACTGAAAGAATTGAAACAATCATCAAAGGAATGAAGATATATGTGCTTATTTTTCTTGGGCCAGGACATTACATATTCAGTTTCTTGATTTTGTCATTTTATTTTACATATTTGTTTAGAAGAAAATATTGTATTCAAATTTAGATGGTAATTATTAGAGATTATTGATAATTTGAATTGTCATGAAATCATAGTCTCTCAAGAGATAGAAACTTTAAAGGTTATTTTTGATCCCAGACATTAAATATGCTTGCATCAGTTAATAAAATAACTGCTAAATGGTCATCTATCATATTCTTGAATATCTCTAGTGAGATACTAATATGTACTAGACTGTGATCTTAGTACCTTCTGTCACCGCAATATTGGTTTCAAAGATTGTCATTGTATTTTCACACACAGTGCTATTTATAGTGAGAGATTATTTTACAACTCCCCACAAATGATATCATTTTTGTTTTACATCATTATATATATATGTCTGACTCTCCTCCATTTTATTTACTCTTGCCAGTGATACTTTTAAGGAATAATACTCTCTGAAGGTGCTTATATTTCAAATATTAGTATGTATTCATGATTTTGAGCACCAAAGTGCTATGACGCTTCTATGGTGGGCTGAAAGAAACAATTCCTATCTATCTGATTATCATTGGACAATATTATTTCATTTTAAATGACTGAATACAGTTTGACCGGGTCATGGCAAACTTACTTGATTGTTAGCTCTCCACACTTATGGACCTTTTTGTATTCAAGGCTGAAATGAAATACCTAGAGACAAAATTAAAGTACTTTAGAACAAAAGTAAGATACCATCTAAATATCACAAAGAACACAAAACTGATTTAAATTACTTCCTATTTCTGTTTTTTTTTTCCTTCTTTTTGTGGAGAGTTTATCTGTAAAGTTGGAAATTAAAATCCCAGAAAATATGTTACTGTTTTGCTGTAGGCATAGAGCAATATTTGTTCAGATAAAATTAACTGCCATTCTATTTGAAATAAGTTTTTGAAAATGAATACAAGTTAGATATTTTCTCATACAAAAAGACTAAAAAGAGAGAACTAGACAATTCTATTACATTTGTAGAAATGTGTAGACTGAGGTATAACTGTGAATTGGTCTTTCAGATTATATTGTACTTGACACACAATGCTGGCCCTACCAGTGAAGTCCACACTTTAAGGCATGAAGGATGTACCTGCATTTGACGCATTCAGTGGATTTTACTTAGCTGTGCAATAGTGTCGCATCTTCAACTTCTCTTTGATTTCTCAAAGATAAATGGATTCTTAGTTAAGATGCTCATAATTTGTACATATTTTTCACAGTGATAATTATTCATTGTGAAAAATATGAATTTATGTTCTCTCCTGACTGAAGCTTTTGACCATTGCATTTCCTTATTTAATATAACAATTCATCCTATACCATGAGAA
Source organism: Eidolon dupreanum (assembly GCA_028627145.1). Lineage (NCBI taxonomy): Eukaryota > Metazoa > Chordata > Mammalia > Chiroptera > Pteropodidae > Eidolon > Eidolon dupreanum. Next base: position 15,649,635 of record CM053514.1, on the reverse strand, counting down.
GAATTGTCATAATTTTTATCTTTCATTTATTATGTTCAACATAAACTTGAATGGAATTAGTGATTGGTAAATCCACAAAAGAGGCCTGCTTTATTTGAAGAGGCTGTTTGACAGCCTTCCACACAGATAGAGCTTTTTACTCAACATAGAAGTACTCTATATTTCAAGCAGAAAATCTTTAGGACACATAGTGTAAAGTGTGGAAATTTGTTACTATCTGACTTGTTTGCAGAACCTATTAAGTCACAATCCTGATAACCTAAAACATAAATCTTACTGGTTTTGTGTTGCAAAAAATTGACCAAGTTAATATGTTGGAAATATATTTTTCTTTGCCTCTTAATTATTTTGTTTGCTAAATTTGTGTTATCTTTATAACTTTCTGTATCACCTATATAATTTCAGCTTTAACTTCTAATAAATAAATAGACTATATTAGTAAATTATATAGTGTATAAATAGATAGATACCATGGAAAAAAGCAAATGACAAGGGAGATGGCATTCAGGGGACAATGTGGAGGAATGTTGAAGTAGTTGTAAGTAGAGTCATCAGGGAAGACTTAATTGCAGTTTGGTAATTAAATGCATCAAAAGTAATTAATATTGAGGTATTCCAAATAAAATATTAGGATACGTTTTCCTATGAAATATCTACTACTCATAGATTTCGGTCAGGTGTGTTTAAAGGCCAACTTATGTAGGAGTGCACTCAATATTTTCTTAAGTGAGTTTGACATAAATCTCAATTACCTATGAAAGTTAAAATGTTAAGTTCCTAATCATTTATCAATTTCATCCTAGCCAATATGAGAGTTTAATCAGAAGTATGAAGTTTTAGCAAAGTGGTCTAATTTCACTTTTATTATTTTTGTGGCAATTACTTTTTTCTTTTGTAGATGTCAATAATAAGATCTAATACATAAAAACCAAAATGTAAATGGAGGTTAAGAAAGTAGATAATCATTACTAGATACTGAAAGTTTCACAATTAAGCTGTATTATTTAAAATTAATAATTTCTTTAAACATAAAATTTAGTCATTTAAAATCCAAATTCAATTTCTAACTTGCATATTTGGGCAAATATTCAATTGTGCTGTTTTATTTTCTAGAAGACATTTTTATAAACTTCATTCTTTTCACATCTGTTATCCAACTTTAAAGAAATATTACTAAACTGAACTTAAACCAATAAAACTTTTCAACACATCACTTCTCATATTCATAAAAATAGTCATTTTTTATTTTTTATCTTGGCCACTTGAGCCAACAAAAATGGGACAGTTTGTATTAAAGAAAAAGGCAACTAATCTTTGTAATATGAACATATCAAACACGTTTTGAAATATAAGTAGACATTCTTGGAGTAGATTAGTTTTCAGATGGATTTATTTAGATCATTGACACTCGAACTCTTTGTGATAGCATCCGGACAGTAGGATGCAAATAAAAACTCACCTCATTTGCTTTTAGTTTTTGACCGATGTCCCCTAAATGAGCTCACATGTGAAGCAGTCCAATTCGCTCTCTCTGAAAGCAGGTCTTGTTTTCCCTTTCTTTTGTTTGTATTTAGGGACAGTATTATTTGAAATAGTTTTGAAGGCTTTTAGTCTTACTACAGCTCACTTCAAAGTGCATAGAAATTGAGATTTGCTAATGCTGCAGAAACAGTTATTCACTGTCTACCCATCCAGGCTGCCTTCTCTGCCAATAGAACACCGAAATTGTTCAAATATTTACCTCTTGAGGAACGTGATTCTTTATCTCATTTTAGGGGGAAATTCTAATTTCTTTATATTTAAAGAAATTCCATTCTTCTTAACACTAATGTATTTAAGTGATCACGTTCCGTTCAGTGAGGCATGAGGGGAAATCTATTGAGAGCATTCTGTGAATGTTTTCTTCCTCTTAGAAGGAAGCATTTTTTTCTCTCCTTTAATCCATTAAGTAACCCTATTGGAGTTTATATTAGTATTGCTATCATTTTTTATATTAGAAGACCCAAAGGCAAGAAATTTTTACTTTAGGATGAAGCCCCCACTAAGGATGGCAGTGTGGAGAAGGAAGGGATCTGAATCTTGATAATGTTTTTTAGCTACTGACTTAATCAAGACTATATCTGTCTCACTTATGGACTTGTTCATTTATTCATCAAGGCATACTATACACTAATAATAGCTCTAAGTGCTTGGGATACATCCTTGAAAAAAATATGGAAAATTCCTATGCAATAAAGCTACCATTCAAGTAGGAAAGCTGGACATTAAATGGAATGTATTAGTAAATTATATAATCAAGAAGGTTGTCTTAGTTAGCTTGGGCTGCTATCACAAAAATCCATAAACTGGATTCTATGAATAACAGATATTTATTTCTCACAGTTCTAGAATCTGAAGTTCAAGTACAGGGTGCTGGTCAAAGAATAGTAAGATTCTTTTTTTTTTAATACAAAATAAAAGTTTTATTTTTATTTTTTATTTTCATTTTTAAAATTAATTAATTATTTTTATGGTGACATTGGTTAATGAAACCCAATAAGTTTCAGCTGTACATTTTAACAGTAAGGCATATATATATATATATATATATATATATATATATATACTGTTAAAATTATATATATATAATATATATTATATACATATTATATATATAATTTTATATTATATATAAATTATATATATAAACTATATATATAATTTATATATATAAATATATATAAATTTATATATAAATATATATAATTTATATATATAAATATATAAATTTATATATAAATATATATATAAATTTATATATAAATAAATTTTATATATAAAATATATAAATTTATATAAATATATAAATTATATATAATTTTATATTATATATTGTTATATTATATATATAATTTTAACAGTATATATATATTATATATATATATATAATTTTTTTTTACACTGTGTGTTTACTTTCCATAGTTAGATTTCTTTCTGTCACCACATATTTGACTCCCCCTTACCCCATCTACTTCCCCCCTCCCCCACCCTCTGGTAACCACTAGTCTATTGTCCATGATCATGAGTCTCTGTTTGATTGTCCTATTCATTTGTTGCTTTTAGGTTTATATCCCACATGTAAGTAATATCATGTGATTTTCAACTTTTTCTGTCTGGCTTATTTTGCTTAGTATGATTATCTCGAGGTCCATCCATGTTGTTGCAAATAGCAGTATTTCATCTCTTCTTATGGCTGAGTAATATTCTGTTGTATATATGTACCACAGCTTCTTTATTAGTCATTTATTGTAGGACACTTTGGTTGCTTCCATGTCCTGGCCACTGTGAATAATGCTGCTGTGAACATCAGTGTGCAAATATCTTTTTGGATATGAGTTTTTAAGTCATTTGGGTAAATACCCATTAGAGGGATTTCTAGATCGTATATAGATCAATTTTTAGTTTTTTGAGGAACCTCTGTACTGTTTTCCATTGTGGCTGTACCAATTTGCAGTCCCACCAGCGGTGTATGAGGGTTCTTTTTCTCCGCATCCTCTCCAACATTTGTTATTACTTGTCCTGTTGATTACAGCTATTCTAACAGGTGTGAGATGGTATCTGATTGTGGTTTTGATTTGCATTTCCCTAATAGCTAGCATTGTTGAGCATTTTTTCATATATTTGTTGGCCATTTGTATGTCCTCTAGGGAGAAGTGACTGTTTAGATCCTCTGCCCATTTTTTTTGATTGGATCATTTGTTTTTTTTTGTTGTTATTGAGTCATATGAGTTCTTTGTATACTTTGGATATTAGGCCCTTATTAGAGGCATTGCTTGCAAATATGTTTTCCCATTCTGATGGTTGTCTCTTTACCTTGTTGATGGTTTCCTTTGCTGTATAGAAGCTTTTTAGTTTGATATAGTTGCATTCATCTATTTTTGCTTTTACTTCCTTTGTCTTTGAGATTAAATTCATAAAATCCTCTTTAAGTCCAAGGTCCTTGAGTTTAGTTCCTATGTTTTCTTCTATGAATTTTATTGTTTCAGATCCTTAATCCATTTTGAGTTAATTTTGGTGTGTGGTGATAAAAAACAGTCTAGTTTCACTCTTTTGCAGGTAGCTTTCCAGTTTTCCCAGCACTATTTATTGAAGAGGCTTTCCTTTCTCCACTGTATGTTTTTGGCTTTTTTGTTGAAAATTATTTGCCCATATGGATTTACTTCTGGACTTTTGATTCTGTTCTGCTGGTCCATGTGTCTATTTTTCTGCCAATACCATGCTGTTTTGATTATTTTTAGTTTGTAGAATAATTTGAAGTTGGGAAGAGTGATGCCTCTAGGCTCATTCTTTTTTCTCAGGATGGCTTTGCAATTCAGAATCATTTGTGCTTCTATACAAATCTGACAAGAGCCTTTCTTTAGGTAGCAGATTGTGGATTTCTTGTTATAGCCTTACAAATCTGAGAGCAGAGGGAGGAAGCAAGTTCTCTTCTTGCTCTTATAAGGTCACTCACCCTATTCATGAGGAATTTATCTACATGACCTTATCAGATCCCGCTTACCTCTCAAAGGCCCCACCTTCTAATATCATCATATCAGGGGGTAGGTTTTTAAAGATATGCATTTTGAGGATACATAAACATTCAGTCTATAGAAAAGGTAATGAGTGCAATGAAAAAAAATAACAGGATATGGTATGCTAGGAAGTGGGAGGGGGGTTACATTGTACGCAGAGTCATCAGGGAAGGCTTAAATGAGAAGGTGACATTTTATCAAAGACAGCAAAGAGATATGAGAGAATAAAATTCCCCAGTGAGTTTTTTTCACCCCTGTTATTTGCAGAAACATGCTTACTGATATTGAGATCATGGATGTTACTCAAGTCTTTATAGAAACTGAAAACTTCCTGCCTCTCAGTACATGTATATTTGCATTTTTTAAATATCTGGTATCATGGCCAATTCAAATGACTTCTGTAAATGTATTATCTCTGCCTGATTATATACTGAAACAAACTCTCTATTTTCTCTATTTCTGAGTCAATTTCTTGCTACTTTTTGCTATTTAGGTTCTAGTAAAGTAAAAAGAAAAAGGATTTGCAGGTGAACATTGAGTTTGTGATTTTATGCTATCTATATCACTTTCACCATAATAACAATAGCTAATATTTATTAAGCACTTGCCATTCTGCTTTAATCCACTCAGTAGCACTATGGGCATATGTATTAGTATTTTTACCATTTTTACATTAGATAACTGAGGGCAAAAAAAGTTAACTTTGCAAAAGTCATGGAGAAAATGGTAAAGCATTGACTCAAGGCAAGAAATTGGACTCCAGAGCCCAAGTTATTAGAGGTAAAATAAAAAATTGTTAGTCTTCAGGTGAATACTGATAACTGTTATAGAGCTCACAAGAGAATGAACGGTCCTCTTCCCTGATAGGATGGCGTGCCAATGTAAGTCATGAGACTCCAGTGGTCCTTTACTGCAGTGAATCCAATAGGCACTTTTTAAGCCTAGTTGTGTCAGAATAGGACAGAATGTTGTCACAAATTATATAGAGGCATATAATGATAAAATTACTTACAAATTTCTATTCTCTCAAATTTAGGTCAAATGAAAGTTAAGGAGAACTCACAATATCTATTTAATTGGCAGCTAAATTACATTAAAATGCACTGTGTATTTTGCTCTAACCTGTTATAAAGAGGAATCATTGCAACCACAAAAGAGTGAAGCAGAATATGTGTCATTAACATGGTGCCTTTCATTATCAACCCATTTAATGACTACTGAATAAGATTGGCATCTGTGATGAAAGTTTCCAAGATAAAGTCAGTGGTAGGGTATATCTAGGGCAGTGGTCCCCAACCTTTTTGGCACCAGGGACTGGTGCTCCTGTGTGAATCGAATGTCTGATGATCTGAGGAGGAGCTGAGGTGAGGGTGTTAGCACTGGGGAGTGGCTGCGAATACAGATGAAGCTTTGCTTGCTAGCCCACCGCTCACCTCCTGCTGTGTGGCCTGGTTCCTAACAGGCCACAGACTGGTACTGGTCCACAGCCCAGGGATTGGGGACCACTGATCGAGGGTATGGTGAAGGATATTCTGAAGTGTTGCAAAATATTAGTTACCAGGAGGTTAATAAGTTTTTGGTTAATAACCAAATAAAAGTTTAGGTAACAAAGTAATTTTGTGAAGACCCAAAGTAACAGATCTTTAATTTAATAATTCATATTATAAAATTTTATACATGAGAGAATGTTTTATGCTATATTTTCAAAAATTAACTATCTTAGGAGATAATTAATAATAGATAATTAATAATAATAATAATAATAATGTCCCTTCCCTGCTTTTTTTTTCAACAGGAAATCTTATAGAACTAAGATTCCATGATGGATATTTCAAGAAATATTGACGAGCATTAGACATGTATGAGCACAACTAGACATTTTACTGAGTGCTCCAGAGAGTTCTCCAGGCACCAAGGAAAGGATGGCTGCTATGGAATGAGAAGGGGGTGAGCTTAGCCATTCCCATGCATGATCCTAGCATTGAGACTAGAATTTTTCCACAAGAGTCAGCCCCATAAAAGAGTTTACCAGTGGGAGAGGTGGTGTTGCCAGGTAGCCAGCATCACAGGAGTCACATACAGTTTCCAGGTGTTGATTGAATACCTGGCAACCCAATGATTGAAACTTCTGTATGGAAATATACCTGAGAATATTCCAAATATATACATTCTCAACATTTTCTAATTAAATGATACATTATTATGGCATAACTTATTTGCCCATGAGTGCCCTTATACCCTGTCTGCTCTAAGTAGTACTTTGCCAGTTAACTATTGCTATGAAACTTGAACCTCCCTGGCACATCTGTAGCATTTGCACACAAGTGTTGGCCACCAGTCAGATACCGTAGAACTGGGTATGTGTGGCAGATATTTGTGTCAATGTTTTCCTTTCTCCAGATAACATCTTTTTCATATATTGCTACTCTCTTTTAAGATAAAAAACTATTTGGCAATAGTCTTTAAAAAATATTTACTACTTAAATGATATTTTATAGTATTATGACTTCACATTTCAAAAATAGCCAATATTTTGCTTCAGTTCCTGAGCTCTATGCTATTATGGAAATAAATTGTATCATCATAGTAAATAATTGTAAATCAGTGGACCAACAGTTTTTCAGATAAAGTGTTGAGTCATTAAGAAGCAAACAATATTTTAAGCATATGTATGTCCATTATTTACAAGGAAAATATGAGATTCTGAACTATGGAAAATTGAAAAAGAAACTCACAATTGGAAGTAAAACATGCGGTGTAATGTAGATGGCCATCAATACATTTTACTTAGTATATGTGTGTATATGTGGATTTTATGCAAATATTTTTACCAAGTCTGTCAAGTATAGTCATTGATGCCACCTTATAAACATACAAATAGCTCCTATAACAATACATTGGAGACTCTTAGTCCAGATGATGGTTTTTTATAAGACCCCTAGGACTTTTTTGGGCACTTGTTTAGGGGTTCTTAAACTATAGTCCAGACCAAGGGAATTGTATTCCAAATGTGTGGGCTTGTGTTTATGAATTTTCAAGTGAGCATGTCCAGAGCTTTGGTGAGAGATTCTCAGTGCTGGTCCCCTATCAGGGGAATGGAGAAATCA
>CM053514.1:15612542-15641475 GCA_028627145.1 Eidolon dupreanum | reverse complement strand
CTTTAAAAAAGTATAAATCTTTTCAGATTTTGCAACTTCAAGGCAGAAATATACCATTAACCTTTTATATTTTTCAGCACCTGGTTAAAAGGCCAGCAAAGTCAATTAAAAGTAAAGCTGTGAAGCCTAATACATTGTCTCCTGTCTTAGTCTCCCATTTATGTAGCAATTTCTCCTCTCTGGTATAGATCTTTGAATTTTTCTTGTTTTATTCTGCTCTAAAATAGAATGAGATTTAAAAGCCTGATATTTAAACATTTGATCGAATTACTGATTATAATCTAAAGGTTAGTCCTAACACATTACCTCAAATAAGCAGCTTCATTTTAAATAGGCCATTCGTTTCCAATTGCTCAAAGATATGAATTTTACACATAAGAAGGAGAAGTGGGAAGAGTCCTATGAGTCAGTAGCAGTTGAAGATGGTTTGAGGTGGAAGAGTGAGAGGTGACATTAAATTGGTGTATTAAAACTCCAGTAGCTTTGCTCTGAATATGAACCTGGTGGTTGTTTTTTAGGTTTGAAAGTTACATGAGAGAAGATTATAAGGTATTTTCTCTCAAAGACAGTCCACAAGTGATCAGGGAGACTATTTAGGTGATACATATATACTCCTAAAAACTGAAGGCCTGAAGAAATTGAACCTTTTTAAAATCTTTTTTTTTTTTTTTTTTTTTTTATCAAAGTACTGAAGAACTTTAAAAATATGGTAATGCTCAAATGATCATATATCTACACTCAGGAAGCATGAACATCATACCTAAGGTAGTCTAGAGGGCACCGCTACTCTATTATAAGTGGTGGATTCTTTTTATAAGTAAATGGTCAGTTCCTGCAGCATTAGACAAATACAGTTTAAAAGTGAGTAATCTAATTCACTGGTCATGGCAGAGATTCAGCTCTTTGAAAAGTATAGTCATTTTTAACCTCATTGTTCATTGTTATGCATCTGACAATAGGATTTAATTTTTAGATCTTTAGGCCTTTTCCTTATGTATTGGTACCCTCAAGGCAGTCATTTCCGATGGTATTTGGAATTCCAAATCTTAATTCTTTTCCAAACACAATGGAAATAAACAATCCATTTTCGGTCTTTCCCTATTTCCTTCCTAAATAAAGCCTTCTCATTACGCAGGCCCATGCTCTCCCTGTGAATTCAGGTTTCACCACTAGTTGTCTTCCTCGTTTAAAGCACGCCTAAAAGAGGTACAAGGGAAGTTTCTTCAATGTTTGATAACTGTATTAGCTCTAGAAAGGAAAGAAGGTTTAATTTGTTGCTTTAAATTTACCCCCTGACACACACACACAATTTCGCTCACAGCTTGAGGCTTTGAAGTTCTTAAACTAAAAAGTCATTTCAAAATAACCATTATTTCACTCTTCGAAATATTTGAAAATAAGCTGCCACCATGAGACTTCCAATGCCCCCTCTTTGAGTCCCTATCGACACAGAAGTATTTACTAAGGCATTGAGTCCACATCTCTATGAGTACAACATATCATTTCTGAGATGAGCTCTAGGGCCTGAACGGAGAAACTTAGTTCCAAGCTACCTTTAGAATGCCAGTGTCTATCACTGTCAATGAAGACAACTTAAATGAATTTATGTTGTTGGAAACCTTTATCATTTATGAAAATTAATTACAGATGTCCCTTTTTTCTTGTTGTCATTGTCATTTGTATTCCCAAATTAACTGTCAAATATGCATTAGAACTTTTGTACAATACATGAAATTAGTCTTTAAACTGGCTGTAGGTTAACTTTTAAGTTGAAACTAAGAACCTGTGAATTTTCAAAATAATTTTAATGTTTCATATGAAGATTTAACTAAGTTTATTTTAAAAAGTTCATTAGTGTTTGCTTAATAGTCTATCTTCAGAGGCTATTATTCTAACAATACATAAAATCAACAGCAATGTATTCTTTTTTTAGTATCAGGGATTTCCTCTTTAACACATTTTTATTAATTTATAATTGATCCTGTGACAAAGACATTTATTAAACAAAACTGAAAGAACACACAGATCCAATTACTTTCTGAGTATGACATTTATACCTGTGCCATTTTGACTGGCTTTCTTGTTCTCAAGAATTTTTTGTCCAGCTTTGCTTAGAGTGTCATATTTTATCACTAACCAACTAGGTTGTCATATTGAAGGGATATTTTCAATGTCACATTTAAACTGACAAAATTGGCAAGCCCAGAAAGAAACAATAGTGTTAAGAACAAGCAGATGTCTGCTGTGGGTGAGAACTTTTCTCTCTAGAGACAAATAAAATAGATAACAATCCCAAGTTGCTAGGGTTTGACATGGTGGGCCAAGACCAATCAAGAGAGTAAAATAAATTTATGGAGGTCAGAAAGTGAACTTTGAACGTGCAATATACACTTTGGTTCTAACAGGAAGTGATTACTTTAAATGCCTGCTTCTGTCACTTTCCAATTGTATCTGGCACTCTCTAGGTAGAAAGTTGTTCCAGCTGATCAGACTGTTAGCAATTACGTTAACATACTGAATCACTCATCTTTGGTGAACTGCTTGTGTCCATCTAGTTTGTCGTATGCATAGTGTTTGCGATTTACAGAGCATTTTTTATAAGAACTTTATAGCATTTACAGGCAATGCAAAAGAGTTACACCTCACGCACACTAGCACAAGCTCCCCGTTATGTGCTTTTGACATATCATGAAACTGGACTGTGGCTGTATCTAGGTTCTCGTAAGCAAAAATGAATACCTCATTTCTCCACGAATCCTCCTTCTCCGAGCTTCTCAATATCTATAGTCATTCCCTCAGAGAATACACATGAGGGATGCATGTCTATGAGAAATGTGGAAGCATTACTTAAGGCAATTAAATGTTATAAAAATGGCTCCTACTCCTTAGTATCATGTATCCTGAAACAGAAAAGGAAATACATAATTTCATAGACATTAAAAGGTCATGCTATTCTAAAGGGTACATATTAATAAGTAATGTATATACGGCATTCTATATGATTTTATATTTGAGGTATTTTGTCTAAATTTTTTTGTTCCCAATGAAAGTTAATCAAGCAAGGAATAACTAAACTTACTCTTAGGAAAATCTTATAAGAATTCCTTTATTCACTTTCTTCTTTCAGAGAGTACTATACATTCCACATATTCCGCAGTCCAAAGGGCTTTTGGAGTTTGCAGTAACTGGTCTATTGTTAATCCCACTTCAGTTAATTAAACTTTCATGTGTTTCACTGTCTACTCGATCATTATAACTTCATGTTTTATCTTCATTCTCCCTTCTTGCCATAAAAATTTTTTCACCTTTGAATTCATTCATTCTCTTTTTATTCATATGTATACCTTTATAAATGATACAAAGAAATATCAGAGTGAGACAGATCATGAAAACATCAAGTTGGGCAGAAAAGATATGAATGCACACAAAATATTAATGATAAAATAATGACTAAAGAATACCAATAAATGGTGCAGATAATAAATAACCACCTTGAGAAGAGAGAGAAGAGAGTGATCCATTCAAGAAATTAAGGACTGCCCCATGAGCCCAGAATGCCAATTAGTTGGATTATCAAACTAAAAAGTATAAGCAGCCAGGAAAAGGAAAACCCAGAGGGTGGTGCCATCTGAGATAGGTGGAAACAAAGTGTACGTACACATCTACTGTGATATATCTACCATGTTCAATGTGTATTATTTTTCATTCATTGGTTATATTAATAGAACACACAATTCTATTGTGGTTCTATGTCAGGCATTGGAGATAGAGCTGAGAGATGTGATCTATGACAGGAGAGAAGTGGAAGGAGATGGCCTAGAGAGGAAGAGTGAGGAGGGGGTCAAGTCGCCAAATCCCGTCAAGCCGCATAGCATGGGGGAGTCAGACAGCCTAGTATCAAATACTGGCACTACTGCTTACTAGCTGGGTACCTGGAACAAGTTGCTTAAATTCTTTGAACCTCTGTTCCCTTACCTGCATAAAGTAGGGTGATAAGAGATTCCTTATGGCTATCGTGAGGATTAAATGAAATAATACATTTGCTCTAAAACACTTAGAATTGCTCCCGGAGTAAATACTGAATAAATATTAGTCATAGTTACTAATAACTGGTAACAAATTTCTGTCATTGTTCTCATTTATATGCCTCTGTCATCCTTGAGGCTGGTTTATATAAAATAGCTTGCTTTCTAGTTCAGTTCATTATCTACCAAGTCATCAGATCTCTTTTGCTTAAACATTGCTATCATCATTGTGTCATTTATGACTTCTTATAATCTAATCCAAACAGAGTTCCAAAAGCATCTCTCATAACTTTGCAGCTGGGACCATCTGTTCTTGTGGGCTATCTGCTCATTTGCTCTCCAATATGTCTGAGTTTGGGAAAATCATCAAAGTCAAAGATCCGATCATCACATATCTGAACCTACCCTTTATGACATCTTCTTAGATTCTATGAACATTTCTAGGCCTGCCCTTTTCCCAAGAGAACCATCCAAAAACTACTTGCTCTCTCTTCTACTTTTAAACCAATCCTCTACTGATGGATATTCTATTATTCTAATTAATGCTATTGCAACAAGTTTGAATATAGAACACATAATAGTATTTAAATTAAAACTTTTCAGACTGGACAAAAGACTTCTTATGGCAGGATGAAGGGGAGACCAGCAGGCCTGGTCAGTAAAAAATATTTAGGCCTGTCATATTTTATGAATACCCAAATCTTTTGTGATGGTGCATTTTTTGTAGATGTAACATGAGAACAAATAACAAACTGTCAAATGGGAATCAGTGAGTTCTCAGAGCATGTGCCAGGAAGAGGTCATATTATAATATAAAACATATTTTCTTTAATAAAAAGAAAAAGCAAATATGTAACAATTACCCTCATAGCTTTTTTTGTCATGTGTCATTTTGATATTACTCCAATGTGGTTACAGTAATACTTTTCATTTTGGCATCCCTGGACTCTTTAAAGGAGAAATTCTTTTCAAAGAAATCCAGAAAATGAAAGCAAATTTTGAAGAGAAATCTCAAACTTTTGCCTCTCTTAATACAATTTGCAGTTTTGGCACCTCATGCTGTTTATGGTGTATATCACATACACACAATATATGCTTAAGTAATTTTCAAAATATCCTTTCACATTTTCTATTTTGAAAAATGTTCTTGAAGTCACACGTGCAAGGAGGCTGAGGAGTTTTAATTTCAGGTTAACCTAATTGAAGGCTCTCAGCAAAAGACCTGATTGGCTGGGCTTAAATGTCTGGGAAACCCGGCCAAGAAGGCATAAACAGGTTAAAAAAAAAAAAAAAAAAAAAAAAAAAAAAAAAAAAAAAAAAAAAAACTCCCGTGGAGTTGGGTTGGAGGGAGGGAAGAGAAATATTCAAAGAAGATGACATTTCTAGAAAAATCGAGAGGTGCTAGGCAGACCATATATGACAACCTAAATGCATTTCTGTCAAAACCTACCATTTTTATTATTTACCTACCAGACCAAGAAGGAGAAGCGTAAACATGGCATAAGTGACCTTAATTTCATGACCTCTCATACAGTAAGGGCTGGATACAACTTAATTTTTTTTCCCAATTGGTTTATTATAACATATAATGTAAGACAGAAAAAAAATTTATCTTAAAACTTTTCTGAAAAAATAGATATAGTTTTAAAATTACTTATTTAACTATTGAAAAAGCAATTCATGAACATAAAGAAACTTTCTGACAATACAAAATAATAATAAACACAATAAAAAAATATATCATTTTCTTACTCAAGGCTTCAGTTTCTCTTCCCAGGAGAAACAGCTTAGCAGTATCTTATGAACCCTTCTAGTACTATTACATGGATATATAGCATTGAAAATTATATAAATGACTTCACGTGAATGCACATGCATAGGTATATGTATATATATATATGTGTGTGTATATTCCTATTTTTACCCAAGTGGTAGCATAGCATTCATATTCATATAATTTTACTGCGAGGTGGGTAAGTCATAATTAATTTTTCTAGTCTCATATTGGTTAAACGCCTGGGTTGCTTTTTCTATGACAGCATTATTACAATGAATATTCATGTCATCCTGTCTCTGCAAGTATGTTTGTATACTAAATTCCCGAAAGTAGAATTGCTGGCTTAAGACTATTTTTCATAGCTTTATTATCAACTCATCCCCCCTAAAGTGTGTCACTACTTATGCTAATTTCTACAGACTCATCAAGGCAGTGTACCATCAATTTTCTTTATCTTTGGCAACTAGTGGAATATATTTCATAATTGTATGTATCTATTTATTCACCTTGTTAATCACCACAGTCAGTGATATCCTCTTGGGAGCAATAACCACTTCAGCAGCACAGACACCTTCCCCTCTTATGGGTATTACCTTTTTCCTTATATCCATAAAGTGAAAAATTTGTCACATTCTCCTGAGTGTTATCCTCAGTTGTGAGAAAAAAAGAACCTGGCTCAGACCTGAGACTATAGTGCAGATCAATAATTTGTTACTACCACCTCACACCCCAATCAAAACAGGAAAATGGTTCTTAAGTGGATTGTTTGCCTTTTAAAATTAATTAGTCCTCCTGGCTAAGGTAAAATTTCGAAATGGCAGGCCAGTAATATGATCATGTTAAAGAATCTTATAGTGAGCTCTTTAAGATGTGACTTAGAGGGGAAAAAATTGAATTCTTTGATTTTGAATGGCAAACTCTGCTTTTACATATTTTGTAATTTCAAAGAGCATCTGTCATCACACAAAAACACATATTTCCCAAAGAAAACATCTGGTACTTTTTAAAACAAGCCTCAGGCAAGCTCTGTGCAATGAATGAAAAATGCACTATAGATAGTGTTATTTCATGTTGCTTTTCATTTAATCAGTGAATATGGAATGTTTGCATTGAATTAAGCAGCTCAAAAAAACAGCTCTCTTCAGGGTCTTGGAGAAATTTAGAAGGCCTTTTCTAAAATATGTATTTCTCTACATAATAAAAAATGTTGACATTAGTTTAGGTTATGTTACTCCTCTGAAGAACTTATTTGTTGGGATAACATTTGTTTGTGGTTGGGGGCTTATGCTTGGTGACTTGTATTTTTCCTCCGTGATGGTGTGTGTGAAATGATGAAATCTATTTTCCATGAAAAAGTTCCTAATCCAAGAGCTATCAATGTTGACTCTGATAAGGCTCTAACAGTTTTTGACATTCAATGCATGTTAAACATCAAATAACATGTGGGGACAATTCAGAGAAATATGTTAATTTAGAGGGATATAACTTATAGCACAGCCAAGGCCAGGAGCTAGCTTTTTGTTTTGTTTTTCTACTAAATCTACCCAAGTCCCCAGCAGGGTTGAAAATCTTTAAGCATTCATCATATAGTCCTAGCTCACTCAGACTTGATGGATGGAAGTATAGCACACTGGTCGGCATCTGAGATAAACATTCCTAATAGTAAAATGAATCCTCTCTGTAAACTTGAAAATTGGAGCAATGCTGCCACTTTATCAGACATTTATCATCAGTGAACCTCAGGGGGAAAAAAAGAGGCTAAAGAGATAGCAGTCAGAGCTTGGCTTTGCAGTGCCAAATTCAAAGTGAAAAGTCAAACTGGTATGCTCAGCGTCACTTGCACAATGTTCTAAAGACATCCTGATAGTATAATCTGACCCTGTACGTGACATTATTTCTTGTGATATGCCCCAACAGAAAGTAACATATACATTGAATAAACATATTCACCAAATTTAGAAATCATGAAAAATTACCATAAGCCTCAATAGAAGGGAGAAAAGGGTACTTCTAGCTTCCCTACAAGAGGTGTAATTTTTTGGGTGGAGGTAGGTGGTTAGGCTCTAATTATTCAAAAAAAAAAAAATCTCTTTAGGAGACTCGGAATGCTCCCAACCACTCCATTCCTATCCCAGTTAAGATTTTCTGCATCTCTTCCTTTTGTCCTTGGAATATACATTCGCTGATCAGTTGCCTGTGTGTTAAGATGTAGAAATGCTGCCTTCTCAGCCATCTAAAGCCTCTCCTGTTTACTATACAGTCCCAGACCTTTGGTTCCTACTATTTAGCTTGCGAAACCCAGAACTTATCTTTCTAGCTAATTTCCCCTTCTTTCACAGGAAAGCACTAGCTGCAGCTCCTGGGTGAGCAGAGGCACTGAGCTGGAGAAGTAGAGGGACATCCAGCCCCAGCCATTCTCCGCTTGAGTCTGGCGTAGGCCAGACTTGAGAAGCCTACCATTTAAATTATCTTTGTAACCAAGGGAGTAGTTGGAAAGGATTTTCTGTTGCTTTCTCCAGTTTTAGGGGATGGGAAGAGAGCCCTAAGACAACCAACTAGCCCAGCCCTGAAAGAGCTACCCTGTCACTCACTCCTCCAGCAGGCCCTTGCTTCCCTTCTGATCTGGAGCTGAATAGCTCATCTCTGCGACTTTCCTGAGATTACACTCCCTTTTCAATGTCTACAACTTGGCAGATGTTCTCTTTACTCCTCCGCATCCATTGCTACAGTGCAAACATTGTTCCTGTTCCAATTGCAGATAGCAACATCAACCCCTTTGGCTTTTCAAAAATACAACAAATATCCCATTTTATTTCCATAATTCTTTCAGAAATAACTGCATTTATTCTATTTTTTTCCATTCCGATCTTATTAAGGTGTCCTAGGGTGTTTTCACTTTTTTGATTTCCCTCTTTGGTGTTTCTTCAATCTCAGAGCATGGTATGCATTTTAGAAACTTTACATGAAGGACACTGAGACCTCATTTTTCCACTGCTTCAGGCACAAGTAGATGTCTGTTTTGCATTTAAAATCACCTTATAGTTTAAATCTTCAGAGTATAAGCTAGAAAATAACCTTAATGTAAAAAGCAACCCAAATACCTCTGAACTTAATTGCTAAATCAAATTTTCCCCCAGCTAAGAGCCAGCTAGCTTATTAAGGAATCATGGAACCATTTGGTATATGATGCCCAGATGATAATTCACACTAAGTTTCAAGATATAGATGTAACTTCTGGCTCAAATGATAAGATATTAGTATTTCCAAACAGTCTTTTTTTCTTTTTCCCATCTGTAACTATAAAGCTTAGTAGAGGGATTAGAATGAAAACTTTGTTGTGCATAGATGAGAATATCCTTTATAACATCTAGGATTGGCCCAAGATGCAAGAGAAAGCTCGCGGCTTCCTATATCCTATCTGCTGACAAGTGCCAAAAGATCCACCTCAGCAAAATAGCCTCCACTAGGACTTCCATGTAGGCTTAAAACACTTAGCTTTCTAACTAAGGAGTCAGCTGAGGCCTAGGCCATACCCTGATGTTTATTGCAATTCAGTTATAGAAAACAAATACCTAAAAAGCAACTACTTCTTGCTGAGCACTGTGCTTAGAAATAAGGAGACTCAGGTGCTAACAGATTAGCTAGAGAAAAACGTCTAAATAATTAACAGTATTTTTAAGTTCTTAAAATGTAAATAGAACAATATTAAAATCATTACAGTGTTATGGGGCTATTAAAGGTTGGGAGGAAGGAGAATGACGATCTCACAACAGACATGATGCTTCAGTGGACCTAAAGGGTCCGTAGAATTTCTTCTGAGGAAGAAAGGAGGAATTGCATTGAAGGAAGAAAGAGCAGCACCAAAATAGAGAGGCATGAAAAATATGATATGGTCTGGAAAAAAATTAAATCTCCATTTCCATAAAAATAAATCTGGAAAAAAATGGACCTTTGGATTCATGTGGAAGTAAAGCTAAAAATGCAGCTAGAAAAGGAGGCTGGCTGGCACAGGAAGGATCTTATGTACCTTGCAAAGGAGCTTGGGATTTTTCCCAGGGGTACTGGGGGATGTTTGAGAGATATCAAGCAGTGAAGTGGCATCATTAGGCCAGAATTTCAGAAAGTTATTCAGAGCATGGAAAATGAAGAGGCAGAAAAAAGACTAGAGTTTAGAGACAGGAAGATATTTAATAGCTAACTTAGCTTTAACGAGGAGGAGGATTCTAAATATTCAGAGATTAGAATAAAGGAATTAGAATTGAGAACATGGGACATGGATTACTGAGTTTTGAAGTGGGAAGGAAAAGACAGCTTACACAAGAACTTAAGCCAAGGATGAAACTTAAGAGATACCACGAGAAACTACAGACATCTAGTAAGCTGCTATAAGACAACCTGAGCAGAAGACAGATCATTGAGAATTCAGTGGAGTTTAAATTTTATTACTGAGATTTTCTAGGCTTAGACAAATCAAATCTGGCCATTACATTTGGTTCTACTGTTAGTTTTAAATTAAGGAAGAAGAAGGAACATTATTGTCACTGAAATAGGAAATAACACAAGTATCGTTTTACAACAGAAATTCTATAAATTTGATATGGTGAGATAGCTTGTATCAAAATTAATCTTCAGGCTGAGAATAATTACATAAACTGGATAAACTACAAACAGCAGCTCTTTAAAGTTAGAGGACAATTGTGGCAGCCAGAATGTGAGGGCCCAGCAAGATTAAGGATCTACGAGAACCGCAGAGGAGTGAGTGTGAAATGTTATGCCACTGTTTCCCTCAAAGAATTTGCTGATTCTTAAATTACAGCATCATCACATTTAACAGACAAGTCAGGACTCACATAGCGGAATACTTAGAAAAGCTACAGGAAGAAGCTCAGCAAGAACCAGTGAAATATTTTCCTTTGAGGTCATGTAGTCTGCTGAACAGAATAATCAGAAACAGTAAACATTCCTTTATGAAGTAAATCAACTTTCAAGCAAAACCAGATCATTTTTAGGCCCTGAACAAATTGCAAATATGAACTAGGATTGTCAGGTTAGTTATGGGCTACTTTGTAATCCACTGTGTGTCTTTACCCCTTTAAGTGATTCTTCACTACTAAATGTGACATATTTGGAAAATAGCACCAATTGAAGTTTAAGCCAACACCATTGATTTTCTCTCAGAAATTTAGCTGATACAGACAGCTTTTTCAACTCCAAGGAAACCTCCAATAAAGCAATATTTTACCTAATTAAAAAATTTTAAAGTACTAATATAACATCTCTTCACATTTATGAGATACTTTTTACAGAGAATCTGTTATTTATCTTCTGTAGGTTTAAATTCAGGTTCAAATGTGGTTCAGGCAAATCAAATTATGTAAACAAGTTACAAAATAATTTAATTTCCTTATGTCATATCCATAATGTAGACTTACCAAATGATACTAGCCTGAGGTTGAAGAGAGTAAACTAATGAAATTGAATTAGAAAAGACTTTCTGGGTACACTCATAAGCTATAGAATACTGAAACTTGATCTATGATAAAACAGTTGCATAGTGAATTCAGTCTCATATATGTTTGTTTATATTTGTTTTGTCACAAAAAGGATTTAAGTTTCAACAATCAAATAAAACAATATAACACAAAATATAAATATACATAAAAGCAAAAGAAAAAAAGTCAAGGGTAGTGATATAAATTAGAGCCAGAATTAAAGAATAATTTGTTGCACAGTGGCCTCTACACTAATAAAATTAGGCTTCGCATTTGCTTTTAGCTTCCAGCAGCCAATGAGAAAAGGGAAAACTGATCAGTTACATAATTTATAGTATATCTAAGGTAGAATACAGTTGTTTAGAGTAAAACACAATATATTCTGATACAAAGACTAGAAAGACATGTTTTCCTTATTGTCTTCACAAAGTGAACATTATGTAATACCATAAATAACATCATCTATGTAATATACATAATAGAGAATTTTGCAACACTCATCACAGGCTAACAAGCCAAATAATCAACTGGACTTAATTTTTTTGTGAACCGACTGGTTATTTTGACATGATCTATGCAAAACAGGATTGTGTATCGTGGAAAAACAACAGTACAGGTGGAATAAAGCAAACACAATTCCAGTTCTGGCTCAGCCACTAACTAAATTCATTACCTTGGAAAATCACTTAAATTTTCTGGTGACACTTTCCTCATCTGTAAAGTAACAGGACTGATTTCTAAGGTTCTTCCCAACTCACAATTTCTATGTTTCTAAGAGAGAAACCACGTGGTTTACTGCAAACTTGAGAGTCAATAAGAATATGACACCTTTCACTCTCACTGTCTGCAAAGTCATTTTGAAACAAAATATTCAAAAAAGTGTTTTCCCTAGAATAAAACAGAAACTGTTCCCACATCTCAGTTGGTAAAACATGAATATATCTGAGACTCTTCTGTACCTAAAATTAATAAATAGATGTACCCACATCAGTGACAATAATGTACAAGGCCCTCATTGCCATCAACACACAAGTACCCAGCAACTCTTCAGTTACAAATGCGGTTTCTACCTCTCAAAGACAGATTGAACTTGAGCTCCCCAAAGTTTGGGAAAGAACCAGAAATGAAACCTGTACAAAAAAAAAAAGAAACAACTAATATTTAATGAACACATGTAAAATACACTATTCTGGGCATTGTAGAAAATATAAATAAACACATATGAAGCACTAGTGGGAGTTTCAGTCTCTTGGTATTACTTCTTTCACTTGCCACTGATATATTTTTTAAAAAGATTCATTAGGTTCTTTGTTTAACAAAGTTCTGTACTTTTCAACCTTCAGTAAATAGTGAATGCATCTCAAAACTCAAAATCAGTGACAAAAATTCAATATCCATTCACATTTTTTTTTACTAAAAAAAAGATAAAACAATAAAGGGAAATCTATTGATTTGTGTAGAATTCATCACAGCATTTAGGATTTTTTAATTCCCTAGACTACATTGCAATTATGCTATAACTGTTTGAGAAAACATTGTTGGTTTGTGAGGCTAAATATTTGAAATGAGAGAAACATTTGCCTTGCACTTAAAACCTATATCTTATCTCAAATATAGAAACAAGGGAAAACTTGGAATTCTTCACAGCTAGTATTCTTATTCTAGTTGTTGTGCATGAGTAAAGATTCTAGAAAGAACAAGCTGAGCTACAGGCACCCAAATGAAACCCTCTGTTTGTGAGTAAAGAACACATATTCCAAACACATACACTTCTGGAAGTCCTAATCCTTCTCACCCATCACCTACCTCTCACAGTACTTGATCTTTTGTTCTTGGAATTTGAAGAGATGGAGCAAGAAGCATTCGGCTACTAGTGAAATTAAAATCTTTCCATTTGTTCTATACAGTAACAATTTATACTATTACAGGTCTGATTCAACTTCTTGGCCCAGCTTTAAATGCCCTCTCTTCCATATCTTAGCCTTGTACCCAAGATTGTACACCTCTGTCTTTTTAGATATCAATCTTCAACTCTGCCCTTCTGATAGGCTTTCCTAGCTATTACCAAATTCCTTTATTTGACAAAGATTTTCCTAATCCTACAACTCTGGACAACCTATGCTAACTGGAATTTCTCCAGCAAACATGATAATTATCAATTTTACAATCATCTGGTTATAGACACACCCCCAAAGAAATCTGCTAAGGTTTAATGAAAGCTGTCCATCAGATTGCAAGTCCGAAATGAAGGTAGGGATCTAGACTACAAAGGAAATTGTAGAGAAAATATAGACTGAAAAAATTTGCTTTTATCAAAGAAGGAATGTTTCCACTATCAGAAAGCATTCACATATCTTAAAGGCATCATCATGTATGTGGTTATGAACATGGACTTAAGGTCTATCCCTGCTCTACCACTTACTCTTAATGACTAATTGCTTTATTTCACTTCCCTCTTCTGTTTCTTTTCAATTTCAGGATAGAAGATACCCTAATAGGTAGGTTGAGAAGATGGATAAAGAAAAGTGGGGCCAAGTGAAGGTAAAAGACTGGCTAATTATTGAAGTAAGGTTCTAGAGGAGGCAATTCAAGGTGGAATCATGCCATCAGTAAAGTATTATCCTTAGAAAGAATTCAGACAATATTTTTAAATGGGGATAGGCCCATGTATAATGTTCCTGAACTAATCAATAAATTTAACATTCTATAAGAACTGAGATGATAACCTAGAATTTAGAGATTGAACAAATAGTATAATGTTTCAATAGTTGGTGAAAATGTCATAGAGTCCACTTGAGATGAATAAAAGGATTAAAGAAGAGTAGTGAAGATATGGTTAAGTTTAAAATAGTATGAATTTGTTTCACATTTATTTATATGCTCTTGTTACACTGTCCAGTGTTAATGACAACCTAGAAGTAGAAAAAAAGAAGGTAAGCGTTGGAGATTTTCCTAAATTATAGGCTAGATTTCCAAGCAAAAGCAACCCAAGATTATGGCTGTGGATAATAAATCAAGAAAAAACAAAAAGGAGCTGATGTGGAGACCACAGAAGTACCAAAGTCTAGAGATCAGGAGCAAGGTTAGGATCATGATTACTAGAAGTAAAGGAGCAAACATGTGGAATGTGGTGACCAATGATAGTTATAGATCTTAAAGCAATTAAATAAGATTCAAAGAGTGTTTTTCTGGAATGGCTAGAAGTTTAGTAAAGCTAATTATAGAGTTGATGATTTTGAATACCTCCTCAGATGCCCTTGATGGCCTGTTTCTGACATCCACCCCCTTGCACAGCTCCAGTGACTTTGCTAGTGCCTAGTTCTCAGAGGAGACACGAGTCAGATTTTAAAATATAGGGTCCAAGTAGTCCTCATTTCTCACATGCTGAGCTCATCTTTGCCAAGTCATTTTTGGATTTCAGTAAAATGGAATACTACCTGCTTCTTACACAGCCAGACAATGTGACATGAAAGTGGAGGAAAGTCAACTCTCTATGGGAAGACTTTGACCAATAGGAAGCGGGAGTCAAAGGGTGCTAGACAGAAACATTTCCATTTCTTTGTCCCTCTGGTTGATATTTTGAATTAGAGCAATCTTGCAAAAAAAAAAAAATTACTCATGCTGGAAGAACAAATCTATTAAATAACCCACTGTGTCTTTCTGCAGCTTGTTGAGTGACTAGTACAATAACTCATTGTATTTCATTGGTTTGCATCTTTCCTTGCCTTACTACCATTTTCCACCATATCATTGCCTTAAGCTTGCACTTCCTCAATACAGGGTAAGCATTACAATCTCTGCCTGAGATCTGCTTTCTAAAGAGCCTAGGTTAAGACATGAAGTTGGTGGAGGATGTGTCATTGAAAATGCAGACAAGGTCAAAATATAGGATATTCTATTAATCAAATAGAAATTCTATTAACCAAATTCTAAGGAATGTTAAAAAAAATAAACATGAGAAAATAAGATGACTTAAAGATGGTCATAGAGGCACTGAGTTGAAGTGATCTTACAGAAGTACAATCATAATTTAAAAATATTTATAATAATTTCAGTATTATGAGACAAGGAATATTATCCAAAAGAATATACACACACGTTGGCACATATAAATATCATAGCATATTTATCAGATGAAGAAGTTTATTGTTGTACTTTCTATTGAATAATTTAAAATTAATTTTTATTTATTTTCTATTCATCAAACATTTACTTGGACCTATTATGGGCCAGACATTCTTCAATGTGCTTAGAATAGGTAAATAAAACATCTCCCAAACCCTGGCCTACAGAACTTGTATTATAAGAGCAGAAGCAGAGATTAAACGATAAAGTAACTAAATTCTATATGTTAAAGGTAGTAAGTGCTATGAGAAAAACAGAGCAAGACAAGAGATATTAAGACTCTTGGGAGGAGGTAATAGAAGGATGGAAATTTATAAATGTAAATAAGATTTCAAAAGGTAAAGGAATGAGCTGTGTACATATCAAAGGGATAAAAAATTACAGGAAGAAAACAAGCTAATGCAAATGCCTGAAGCAGGAGTCATGTTTTTTGAGAAATAGCATGGAGGCTAAGGTAGTTTAGAGTGATGGGGACACTGGTGAGGGATAGGGTGGGTCAGCTGGTAATAGAGAGGACCAAGACCACATAGGGCTTCATGGGCCATTGCAAGCACTTTGGCAGTGACTTTAAGAAAAATTGAGAGTCACTATAGAGTTTAGAGAGGAGAAGAGCCATAGAGTGATTTCTATTTCATCAGGAATACTCTAGATGTGTTAAAAAGACATAGAGAGATTGTAAAGGCCACAGACGAAAGCAGGCAGACCAGGCACCAACAGCAATAACATCACTGAAACAACAGTCTGGTTCAGGCTGAAGCAATAGAAATGCTCAAGAGACTAAATTCTAAATACATGTTGAAAACAGAGCCTACAGGAGGATCTGATTGAATCAATGTCGGGGAGCGGAGGTGGGGGATGCAGTGAAAGAAACCAAGAAGGGAAAAAATGACTCCGAAACTTTTAGTCTCGAACAACTGGAAAGATCAAGTTGCCATCAACTGGGATAGGCAAGATTCTGGTTAGAGCAGGGTCTGAAGGAAAGTTGAGTCTGGTTTTGAACCTTTTCAGTTTGATATGTCTTTTCGATGTACACATGGAAATATAAGAAGGGAGTGAGGTATATGAGTCTGGAGCAGAGATCTACAAACATTTTTATAAAGGGCTAGTTAATACTTAGACTTTGTGGGCAAGATGTTATCCATCACAACTGCTCTGCCATTGGGCAAAGTCAATATGCAAAAGGATGGGCACAGTGGGGTTCCAATAAATATTTGTTTACAAAAAGGGCTGCAGCCAAATTTGCTCTGAGGGCCACAGTTTGCTAACTCATGGCCTAGAGTCTGAGTGAGAGGTCTGAATCACAAAAATGCATTTGGGAGTTATCAGCATATAAATATCTCTAAGTCCATGTTAGTTTGATGCAATGACTTATTCTGCATTTAATATTTGCAAATAGTAATTGCACAGTCTAAACTATGTACCTATTTCTTCAAAAAGCAACCTGCAAGAAACTATGAAAAGGACAAAAAAAAAGAAAAAAGAAAAATCTGAATTAAAACAGACTATTTAAAAAAAAAAAGAATGCAACTGATCACTAAATATGAGTGTGTAAAACTCAATATTTAGTCTGCGTTCAAATAGGCAAATGAAATTGGGTATTTATTTAAGGAAGGTGGTGCTATTTGGCTTAGCCAATCTACAGACACATCAATTTAATAAAGATATGTAACAAAGTCTAAAATATATTGTCATACATTATATTCAAACTGAATTGAAAATACCATAGACTTCAAAAAAATTGTGATTTGAACAACAAAAGAAGATGTTGCCACCTGTGAACTAATTCTTCAAGACAATTCTGATTTCATAGCCAGAGATGCTTTAGAAATGTAAAACAGCTTTAGGAGAAAAGAAAGAATATTAATAGTAAAGAAGGATTCGGTTGAGTAAACAAGATGTTTATCATAGCTAAGATACATTCTTTCTTAATCACTTAGGAAAGAGAAAAATACTACTAAAAATATTCTTGTAGGTACAAGAAAATCACCAAATCTCATAACTGATATTGAAACAATATAGAAACACAGTATTAGGAAAACACAGTATTAAGTTAAAACTGTGCAAGAGCTTGAGAGCTGGGGAAGGAACTGTTTCTTCATGAATAAGCCATTTTAGAAGAAAATAGTAGTATTTCTCAACCTTCTTATTATCATCTCCCCTATGAGTCTTTTTAGATGTTTTCTTCCAGTTATAACCCCTCTACAAAATTAATACCTCAGATACAGTGTGAACATGTTTATGTACAGATAAATAGAACACAAATCATTTGGAAAGCCACAAGCCATTTTAGTATATAAGATTCTGCCCTGGAAAAAAAACAATGTTCTCCCCGACCCAATAGAACTGTTATTGCCCCCTTAACAATGACTACTTTGAAGGGTACTATCTTCATATCAAATTTACATGTTTCAAAACTTTTCCTGAAATTCTTTAGTTGATAGGGGTGGGTGGTGGAAAGGTGATGGAGGCTGGATTAGAGGAGTATAGCTAAGAAAATAAAAGTTTATTTAGGTATCTCAACTTTAGGGAAACATGAATAGAAAAAAATGGGTGCCAAAGATAAAATAAAATTTTCAGAAGAAATATTCTCATACCATAATTGATACAATTAATACTACGTCTAAAGTACTTCTACGTCATAAAGCTTAATCACCTACCAAAATCCTTTGATAGGCAAGATGAGTGTGAGTTACAGAATTAGCCTGTCTGGTTTCACGAGATAGTCTGCTTGTCTTAGTATCTCAGTTTCCAGGGCTCAAGCCAATCTAGAATTGGGATTTTTGAGACATAAAAACCACTGCAGAAAATTACTGAAAAAAGTTCTTTGGTATCTCTATCAAAATTATTATCTTAAATACATGAATCATTCTGTCTTTGCAGGAAAGATAATGAGTTTGACAGCAATAATTTTAAAGAAACCTCGCAGCTTTTTAACCGAGGCCCTTATCCATCTTCTCACATTGCGTTGGAGTGAGAGATAAATGAGGGGGGGCCATTTCCCAGGGCTGAAGATATAGCATGACTCATGGGATCCAGGCAAACCCTGTGAGTGAATTTGGAGAAAGAGAAATGAGTAACACTCTGATTTGGTTTCTATAAAAATAAGTTGTTGCCATCAGTTTGGTAAATTCTGATTATTTAATGGTATGCCCCGTTTATATCCTGTGGCCAGCTAAAACTTGTATGTGTGCTCTATAATATTTAGTGTTATATGATTGAACTTGTTTATATAAAAAAAGTTTGTTTTAATAAAAATAAAAAATGTGTTTGGGCCTCAGATTTTTTAGTAACTTCCTGAATACCTGAAGAATTTTCCTCTGAAAGTCAATGTGCAAAGATAAAGCTGCATGTCTTCCTTTTTGTCCAGAAGTGGAGAGGCTGCAAAGCAATAACATGTTAATAGAGCATAAGGAAGCTGGAAGTAGTTCATGAGGATGTAATGAAGAGAGAGGTTTTTCCCCATTACCTATCAGCGGCACCTCTGATATGTGGCTTCTTTGGAACTCTTATGAAACAATGTGGCACATCCAAACAATGCTCACTGTTTTACAAAGTAAATGACTGATAACAGCTGTGAATGGTAGCTTTGAACTAAGCACCATTATTGCAAGGTCAATACTTATCCAAGGCTTAAACCAATTTTAAATTTCCCAGGGGAGGCAGATGTTTAAAGCTACATTTCTATAATCAGTTTTCAGTCTATCAGTTGATTTGCACAAGCACCCATCCAAGCCCTCTTCATCCTTATACAGAACATTTTCCCATGCCCAACAAAAATCCAGGCCATTCCTTGGCTTGCTGGGAATCAATTCACTTGCTTCATCTAGGTGTCCCAGAGGGCTCTGCTTCCAAGGGAAGGGTGTGTCAGGTAGAGACACTGGCCCAATAACGACATCTCAATTTTGATTACATTGTAGTATCTGTTAGCTCTGTTCACTGCCTGGATTCACTTCTGAATATTAGGAGAGATGAAGCTGAAAGTAAAATGGAAGGAACTACGTTCACTAATAACTCTGTGAGGCATTAAGGCACAAGGAAGAGTCTTTTTGAACATTCTGAGTTTAGTGCATATTAAGTATTTACCAATTACAGAAATAAATGATGCATAAATGAAATAAATGAGCAAATGAATTCCAGAAAATGTACTCATAAAATCTGTTATGAATGTGCCCTTAAAGCAGTAACTTTTAACAAAAACATCCTCCCATAAAATTTAGCATTATTTTGATATCTCATAACCAAGTACATACCAATATAAGCCAAAAAATCTCCACCCATTGGTTTTAAACAACCAAAGATTTTTCTCTTAAATCACTAATAATTTGATTAGGTCCATATCAAGTATTTTGGCACATTCCCATAAAATTACAATGAAAGTTCCATTCAGCAGAAATAGCTTAAAGAATTATCTTTCTCTTGGAATTCCCAATATGTCTTGTTTTAGATGATGGGAAATGCTGTAAGGCATTTACTTGAAGTTTTGTCTAGAATATAGTCAAAATATTTATGAATCAAAAATTGACAAAAACTCAATTGGAGATAGAAAATTCATGGGAAAACAAAGATTTATATGTTGAATATAAGTTACTACTCAATTCAAATTTGTTTGAAGAGCATTTTTAATTTCTTGTTTGAACGTTATCCCTGTCCTCCATCCTGCTCCCCAACACACACTTTTTTTTCCAGAAGGTCAGGGGTAGAAAATAGGGCTTCTTATATTCATTTAAAGGACTGGAGTCTAGAATTAGCAGCTGGAATTTAGTGCTTATATTCATTTTGTTTTTCCTTCCAAAATTCCAGTGATCCTGGGTGTATTTCTAAATGGATACAAAAAATAAATATATTTTTATTCTGTTCTTATTGTTAAATATTTGTTGCATGAACAATAGTTTAGTGTATGCTTAGATGATACACATGGTAAATGTTATCTCACAAAAAAATTGATATTTATTTTCTATATAGACTATATCTTTAATTATAATTTGTAAGAGTTGAAGAATATAAATATAACAAATCTGGAATAAAAAGAGCTCAATATGAAATATTTTTTGCATCTAAAATAACTTAAATGGAATTAATAATTTAATGCTATTAAAATGCTATATGAATAATTTTAAAAACTGCCTAATTTCATAAGAAAGGCCATGTGTAGTTTCCTTTCTGCTAGTTATTACAGAAGGAAAATTTAACAATGACAGTAAATGTGGAATTTAAGTCTAAATTTTATTGATGATTATCAATTATATATTTCTATATGTTGGAGTTAGATAGTAGGATTTCTAAAATGTTGTATAGTTACGACTGAAGTTAGTAACTGTATTTACTTTGACATGAGAATGACTCAGGAGACCCCCAGACAATAATTACTTTGTCTGTGTCAGTGGTCTCATTGTTTCCATTATATAGCTGTTTGCAGTGTGTGATGAAATGTATGCCATTATACATTGTGGCTAGAAACGCCTTTGTTCTCCATTAGGGTAGGCAAATCTTTTCTGTACTAGAGTACTGTCACTTTTATAATCCTAGTAAAAGTCAAATGAAATAAATAGGACCTACTTCAAGTCACTGAAGAATGTTAATATTCTGCAATGATTAAAAAGGGGGAGGGATTATATTACTTTGCCAATAAATCAAACCTGATTCCTAAGTTTTTCAATTTAAAACATTACACTGTACATAATATTTTGGAAGATGAAACACCAGTTAGTCAAACTCATATGGGATATATTTATCTTCCAACTGACAGAGCTCCAGGGTCAAAATATTAGAAATATTGCTATATAGATATCACTTTAAAATAATGGACATTTCTTATTATTGTCCTCTTGTCCTTTCTACAAAAGGAATTGCTTCAGTAACTATTAAACTAAAGGTATTCTCACTGCTATAAATATGCTCCATAATTATTATAATTTGTCATTTTAATAATTATGTTAATTTTTAATAAATTGTGCTTTAGTAAATGGCCCAGAAAACAGTCATTTTTCAGAATTTAACACACTGTTCAACTAGACATTCTTATAAGTACTCAAGCCTTTTTTCTAAGTAGGAATATTTATAAACATTATTTATAAAGGTGATGCACAACTACATTTCTTAGGAAAAAATAAAGTTTGCCCTGTAGCCCCAATCTTCCCCTTGAAGCTCTCCTCTGAGTTTTCTGTTATCCTTTGCTGAATTTTCCAAGATGAGGAGAATCTGGTAACAGAAACATATGCTTTACCAAGGAACACTCAAATAGATCTTCTGTCAGGAATGTCCTCATCTAAAATATCCTCTCTGCAGTTGATTGCTACTGAGTAGAAAATTCTAGTGGAAGTGTTTCTGGGAATAGGAGGTACAGGCCTCACAAGAAAGACTAAGAGGTTTTTGCTTTTGGTTTACCTTTGTTCTCAGTTATGGTAGAAAGTCATAGAGACTTCCTGAAACAATATTTTGTGATATTTAAAAATCTTTATTATTAGGACATTGTTGATGTTATTTTCCCAGATGCTATGTGGACTACTGTCCTATATACCATACTTTCTCTATATTCATTCACTCACCCGTTTATTCATTCTATAAAATTTACCTTGCTGTGAGAGATGAATGAGCTAATACCTCTAACCTGGAAGAACTCATTCTCATCTCCCTTTTTTCTGTAATCTCTCTGAGCAGCCCCATCATGCTTTAAAGAAATTAGGAGAATAAGTAGTGATGATACTCTAAATCTCTCAGTTTGTTAGATCCAACCAAAAACCATGTGTCTGAAGGCAGTGATCAGTTTCACAGTCACCTTCAAGAAGCAATTCTGAGAATACCATATAACTTAAACATTGCTTTCGATGCTTCAGTTAAGTGAACCTCAGAACTGAAGCTGAGTCATCTATAAAAATTCAGGTTTTGCAGCAGGCTGTCACATGTGTCTCATTCGTACCTTATTAGCCATTTCTTCTGTCACATTCAAGGCCAGGCTCTTACCTGTCACTTAGACACTCAGACTTTAATATGCATAGAACCACCAGAGGACTTATTAAAAATAAAGATCCCTGAGCCCTACCACTTATAAACTGAGTCATAGTATCAGAAGTTGGATCTGGTCATTGACTTTTTAGTGTCACAGACTAGTCTCATGCACACTAAGGTTCGAAACCCAGAACTAGAGAGACAATTTGAACATCCTTTAATTCCCAATTGTTTTTAATATTTCATCTAATTTGCCTTAAATATCTTTGCTAAAATAATCTCAAAAAAAATCTTAAATGGCTCCTTATTGTCTAGTGAATTAAGTATAATGTTTGAACTTGGGGATTTCCAAAAATATAAACCTAGCTAAATTTTCAGCTTATCATATACTCTTAACCTATCTAAAACCTATGCAGGACTATTTTGTATTTCTTAAATATTTATATCCTCTTCTACCTCTAGCTTTCCTCATTCTGTTCCCTCATGGCAAATTTTTATTAGTTCTTCTAGTCCGTCCCAAATACTCCCTCTTCCTTTAAGCTTCACCTGGTCCCCCAAATAAGAGACAGTCTAATTCCTTTTGAAGTCCTGAAAACTTCATATTTGTTATGATAATGATATTTTGCCTAACATTAAAATAATATAAATTATTAGTTACATTGGTGCCTATCATTCTCCCTCTAGATTGCAAAATCCTCCAAGTAAAAAAATTTGTATCACAATTGATACTCAATATGCATTCATCTAAAATGTGAAAGAAATGATTTATATGTTCTGCCAAAATCAAGAACTAAAAATATATCAGTTGTTCTACATCTCAAATGAGTATATATTGAGTATAAATTGTGCTCGGCAATTTTTTTTTTTTTTTATTCCACCAATCATCTCATAATCAGGTATGTTGCCATTAACAGATGTTTACATTTCTATTTTTCTCTGACAAACATATATTTGTAGATATACTCTATCACAGATTTCTCACTAAACTTTCTCAAATGGGATGCTATGAAATCTTGCTGTAAGAGACTTGTGAAGGGGAGAGGTAAAAGAATCAGAGTATTAAGAAGAAAAAAATATTCTAATAAATCTTTAGACACTTTATAGCATGCTTCTCAATACAGTTTGCAAGGCTGTATCCTTTAAAAATAAAAAGTTCACTTAGCTTTTTTCTAATGAATTAGCGTAAGAAATACCTCTTTTATATAAATGTTGTGTAAAAGTAATTTGGGAATAGCTTTTCAATGTGGAGGAAAATAAATGAAAGAGTGAATTGATAACCCAATGTGGAAGAGAATCAGAAATTACAGACAAAGAGAAAATGTATTAGAAGTGAAAAGCAGAAAGAAATAAATTGCTTACAGGAATAGATCAGTATAAATCAGTGTTTATAACGGAAGACTTTTTTGTTCTGCATTATTAATTGAAATATTAGTCATAAATATATTTCTCAAAATAACTGTTTTCACCTCTTAAATTTTCTACATTTTCCCTACAATCTGAATAAATCTAAAATACTAATTATGACAGGCAATTTGAAGAACTGAAAATTTCAAGGGAAGTTTTATTTTAAAAAGTGGAGAGACATTTAAAACAAATTGAAAGGTAAACTTGTATATATTTAACTTACAACATAAGCATATTTTTAAAGTTAACCTTCAAAATAGATTTTTAAATCCATATTTATTAACATTCCTTTACACCAAGAGTGGAGAGCTGGGAAGTTTTGGGAATAATACTCCATCTTGGCAAGGTATTTTTTTTTTAATGAAGAGAAAAAATATAATCATTTCCCTCCTATTCATGAATAAGTTTCCAAGTCATTGGTGATATACTGGCAGTCAGCCTCTGAAGAAGATATAATTGAATGTGTAGAAGAGGATGAACCAAATGTCTGTATTCCTCACAACATAAACACTTTATACTATATGAGTTTTCTATTGCTTCCATACCAAGTAAACACAAATGCATTACTTTAATACAACACAAGTTTACAGTCTCACAGTTTTACAGGTCAGAATTCTAGTACAGTTCTCTCTCAAGTAAAATCAAGATGTACTGACAATACCAATTGCTGGCAAGAATGAGGAGCAACAGGAACTCTCAAATCACTTCTGGTAGGAATATAAAATGGTGCAACCACTTTGAAAGATAGTTTGGTAGTTTCTTACAAAGCTGAACATAGTCTTACTATACAATCCATGTATGTAGACTCATGCTCCTAGGTATTTAGCTTTTTTTTTCCCCTATAAGTGGGGCCCATGCACTGCTTTTTCTTTTCTTTTAAACAGCTTTATTGATATATAATTGATATACAAAGAACCACACATACTAATTTGATGAGTTTGAACATACACAAACATTTGTGATAACATCACCACAATCCAAGCAACAAACATATCTAACACCTCCAATGTTTTTTGTCCTTTTGTGAATCGTGTATATGCTAACATTTAATAGATATTTGCCCTTTTAACAAATATTGAAGTACACAATCCCATATTGTTAACTATAGCCACAATGTTGTATGGCAGATCACTAGAACTTACTCATCTAGCACAACTGAAACTTCATAGAGATTGAATAACAATTTCCCCCAGCCCCTGGCAAAGGCTATTGTACTTTCCGCTTCTATGGTTTTGACTACTCTGGATACTTCATACAAGTGAAATCGCATAGGTTTGTAAATATTTTCCCTCATTCCACAGGTTGTCTTTGCAATCTGTTGAATGATTAATACCAATCCTTCTCAAACTTTTCCCAAGAATTTAAGAGGAGGAAAAATTTCAAATGTATGAAGCCAGCATTACCCTGATACCAGAATCAGACAAAGACTCAATATCCCTGATGAAAATGTATGCAAAAATTCTCAGAATTTTCAACAAAATAGCAAACCAAATTCTACAGCACATTAAAAGGGTCATACATCATTTTCAAGTGGGATTTATCCCTGGGATGCAAGAATAGTTCAAAATATGCCATACCACATTAATAGAATGAAGACTATAAAATGACATATTTATATCAACATGTGGAAAAAGAAATTTGACAAACAGTCTGATAAAAGCACTTAATCAACTACAAATTTTTTTAAAAAGTACCTCAACATAAAGGCCATATATGACCAGCCCGCAGCTATCATCATACTCAATGGTGAAGGATTGAAAGCTTCTCCTCTAAGATCAGGAATAAGACAAGTATCCACTCTCACCACTTCTCTTCAGAAGTACAGAAGTCCTAGCCAGAGCAATTAGGCAAGAAACAAAATACATCCACATCAGAAAGGACCAGTTAAAATTATGTTTACAGATAACAAGTTCCTATCTGTAGAAAATCATAAAACTCCACCAAAAAAAAAACATAAACAAGTTTAGTAAAGTTTCAGTATACAAAATCA
Organism: Eidolon dupreanum; assembly: GCA_028627145.1. NCBI lineage: Eukaryota > Metazoa > Chordata > Mammalia > Chiroptera > Pteropodidae > Eidolon > Eidolon dupreanum. The sequence goes on along the minus strand of CM053514.1, from coordinate 15,615,717 downwards.
ACATACAAAAATCAGTTGCATTACTATGCACCAACAATGAATCATCCCAAAAGGAAATTAAGAAAACAATTCTATTTAAAATGGCATCAAAAAGAATAAAATATGTAGGATTAAACTTAATCAAGAAGGTGAAAGACTTGCATGATATACTGAAAACTATAAAATATTGATGAAAGAAATTAAAAGACACATAAATGGAAAGATACCCTGTGTTCATGGATTGGAAGACTTAATATAGCTAAAATGTTTTTACTATCCAAAGTTATCTACTTATTCAATATTATCATCCCCATCAAATTTCCCAATGCCATTTTTTATAAAATTTGGATGAAACCACAGAAGTCCCAGAATAGCCTAAGCAATCTTAGCTGGAGTCATCACACTTCATACTTTCAAAATATACAATACAGTATATAGACAGTACAGCTACAGTAATTAAAATGATATGATTCTGTCATAAAGACAGACATAGACAAATGAAACAGAATAGAGAGCCCAGAAACAATTCTATGCATATACAATCAATTAATATTTAACAGGGTTGCCAAGAACACACAATGGGGAAAGAATAGTTTAACAAATGGTACTGGGAAAACTGGATACCCAAATACAAAAAAAAAAAAGAGAAAAGAAAATTAAACCCCACATTAGACCATACACGAAAATCAATTCAAAATGGATTATTTAAAGATTTAAATATAAGACCTAAAACTATAGAATTTCTAAAACACATAATAGAAAAGCTTCTTGACAATGATCTTGGCAATGATTTCTAGGATATGACATAAAGTACAGACAACAAAAACAAAAATAGACAACTGTGAGTACAAACTAAAAAGCTTCTACACAGCAAAGGAAATAATCAAGAGCATGGAAAGGCAACCTACAGAATAGGAGAAAATATTTACAAACCATATATCTGATAAGTAGCTAATTTTCAAAATATATAAAGAACTCCTATAACTCAATAGCCAAAAAAGCAAAAAGGACTTAAGCATTTATCAACATTTGAAAATTCGTGTCTACATAAACACTCACATGTGAATCATTATAGCAGTTTTATTCATAATTGCCCAAAACAGAAAGTCACCAAAATGTCTTTCAATAGGTGAATGAGGGGGAAAAAAAAGTATACAATGAAATACTATTCAGTGATAAAATGTAATAAGCTATCAAGCTACACAGATACATGGATAAATTTGAAATGCATATTGATAAGTGAAAACAGCCAGTCTGCAAAGGTTGCATACTGTACGATCCATTTATATGATATTCTAGAAAAAAAAAAAACATAAAAATAATGAACAAATCAGTGGTTGCTAGAGGTTAGGGGAATATTAAATAGGCATAGAACAGAATTTTTTAGGGAAATTAAACCAGTATATATACAAATGTAATGGTGGATATACAGCACTACGCTTTTGTCAAAACCTGTAGAACTCTATAGCACAAAGAATGAACCTTTACCTGTGCACATTAAAAAAAATCATTTAAGAAGTCACAAGATCTCAAGATCGAACACAAAATATGACAAAAGCATCTAACAGTATTACAAATGTATAAAACAACCTCACTGAAGAGAGTAGGGGTAAGGTGCTAACCTATGTAACCTGAGAAATAAGATCTCTAAATACAAAGTCAAAAGGAACCACACACAAGCACTATACTCTAAATGATAAAGTTGCTCCTCATGGGGGTATGTGTTGATGATTTTGAAACCACTATACATGTACACTGGACTTTGAACAATTACCTAAATTGATATAGATGATAGTAGATAGCTTTCTCACGGTTGCAATAGGAGATTACAGAGAAGCAAAGGGAGGAGGCTAGTATGGTCCATGTGGTAGTAGATTAGAGTCGGAGACATCCATGTGAACTCATTTTCAGTGTAGTATCAATAAATATGGTGACATATAAAAATATTCATAAGTATGTATATACACACAGGTTAGTGTATATGTATTTCCTCATTCTGCCAGCTGAGGGGGGCTAGAAGCAGTGAGTCTCCCAGAGCAAAGAGCTCACCTAACACTCAGCTCTTGGGTTATATAATACCACTCACCAATATAAATAATCAGGGCTTCTTAGGGGAAATTTTTTTTGATTTGAGGAATGGGGCAGGAAATATACAGATGAATGTGGACCATCTTGTAGTGCCAGAAAGTAGAGAAGCACTAAAAACAAAAACAGACAAAAATAAACAAAAACACAATAATGTGAGTGCATCAAGGGGACATAGGAGTGAACTGAAAGAACTCCCAATGCCCAGAGAACTCAGTATTAGCAACAAAGTAAATAAAGTAGTAATGGATTACAAATCATCGTATAAATACTCATGAGTCTATATTGCTATAAATTATTCAATAAAAAAAAATGACCAGATTTGTTCAGATTCCAAATAACTTATATAGATATTCCACATCCAAGTAAGTAAAACACAGTTCCCCACTCCTTATATATGGGTTGTACATAGTGACTTCCTTCCAATGGCTACAGTATGGAAAGAGGAAAACAGTAACTTTACTGTGGAGAAAATGACAAACAATGCCTCAGCCAGGTGACCATGGGTAACGTCAGCAGTGATAAGACATCTGATTACATGAACTCTCCTCATAAAACAGTCTTCTGCTCAAAAGCCCATAACTCCTGTCCAATAATGAGAAAAATAATGGGTCACTTCACTGGACACAGTTATTCTCGTCTTGTGACCACCACAGCTACCATTACTGGTCTTGAAAGGTACTCTCCTTTTGGCTCCATTAAATGGCCTGACAGGCCCTTTTCTGATTCTCTTCTGACTATAACTAGTCTATAAAGTTGAACAAGAAGGATCAAAGATGATGCGAGAGACAAATTTACAATTTACTCTGTTGCTTTTAAACACAGCCAGGCTCAGATATCTATCAGGTCCAGACTTTCTCTCCCTCCTCTCCCCCCTCCCCCCGCCCCGCCCGGCCCTGTGCCCCAGACACACTCACTGGGGCTGATAGATATTGAGAACGGGAAATGGGCCAGAAAGTGAGTATTTTTCTTTCAAAATTGACTTTGACCCTGTGCTTTGCAGTCAGAGTCTCATATTTTCTGTAGTGTGCCATAGCATGCCTCACCCTGAAAATTTCCTCAGTAGCTTTGAAAAGCATTTGTCAGTGAAAACCCAGATCAGAAATCAACA
>CM053514.1:15593035-15612042 GCA_028627145.1 Eidolon dupreanum | reverse complement strand
GAGAACCAGGGGAGCCAATGTAAGTCCCATTCCAAGACCAAAGGCCTGAGAAACTGGAGCAGCAATGTCTGAGAGCAGGAAAAGATAAACGTCCCAGTTCAAGCAGAGAGCAAATGTGCCCTCCACCTTTTTGTCCTATTCAGGCCCTCAAAGGTTGGATGATGTCAGCCACATGGTTAAGGGCGGAGTTTCTTTATTCAGTCTACCAATTCAAATACTAATCTCTTCTAGAAACATGTACATCGAGACACCCAGAAATAATTTTTTTACCTGCTATCCGAGCATCCCTTAGCCCAGTCAAGTTGACACATAAAAGTAACCCTCACTGTTATTACAGGTCTGTAGTAGGCTGAGTGTCTTATAGAGATTACAGTTTGGGTTAGATAGAGAACAGGAGATGAGAGCCCTAATCTGGATTACCATCTTTGTACTTAGAGCATGCTATCAACAAAACAAAAGCAAACATCAAGAATTTTACACTTAGTCCACAGTCCTTACTTTAACATAATCTCCTAAAGTAGATTGCCATAAGTTTTTAAAAGTTTGAGACTTAATTGCTTATATTGTTTGTGATAACTGACTTTTTTAGTTTTGTGGCAAGTTTAGAAACTCCCTAAGAGTTAAAGCATAGGATATATTAAACGTGAGATGTTGAAATTTTTCACTAGAGGATGGTTAGTATAGAGCATGGCTAAAAGAAATAAAAGGCATGTGGATTAAGACTTGCTTTGTTTTCTAATTAACTACAGTTTTTATAGGCAAGAAGTAACTCCTGACATAGGAATAGAAGATGCCATCGTGGAAGCTATACAAATGGCAAAGCAAAAAAGTAAATAAAACCTCCTAGCAGCACAGTACAGTCCTTGTTCTCTACAGTTACAGCCTTCCACTCAGGAAACCCAACAATGACATACTATTTTCATCACACATGCCTACTCAGAGATAAACAAATCCAATACAGATGTGCATTCTTGGAAAAATGTCCATGCTCTTCATTTGAACTTCTCTGTTCAGTATCAAGAAGATTAATGAAATCTGCGTTGACTAGTTTTTATTGGAAGTTTTGTGAGGCAAACACAAAGGCGTGTGGAACAACGCTTACCATAACCCTTGAACACCAAAGAAAATTAAATTTGTATCAGGAAGTATTAAAGCAAACATATTTTTCTAAATGATGAGGTGCTCTGAAAGACGGGATCGTATTCCCAAAACGATTGTGCTGAGACTGTAATCTGACATTTTATTGCCTAAATATCTCCACTGAGAGATGTAAAAGAAAGGGTTAAGGAATTCTCATGTCATGCAGATCCCATTTTGTTATAAATCTCTCTAAACCTACTCAATGTCATCCCAAACACATTTTAAAAAAGGAACATGCTACCCTGGCCTATTAAACAAGATACCAGAAATCTTCCCACTCAGACATGACTTGATTAAAGCTCAGATGTTTTTCCCAGAGCTGACTGCATCATCAGAGAATGCTTTTAGTGGGGTCTCGCATAGTTCATAAAAGAACCCTGGGTGTTGAGCTCGCTGTGATAAAACAGTAGCAACAGAGAATGTCAAACATCAGGCACAATTTAACAAGGAGATAGAGCTCATGGTACCAACGGCTTCTGTTTGCACGACAATGCACCCGGGGCTTGTCATTCATGTACCTCAGCAGGCATCCTTTTTTCCTATTACCTTTCTGATTCTCAGAGGACTAGTAAAAACAAAGAAAAACCTCTTCCTTTCTTCTCTCCCTGACTCCAATCCCGCCTGTCACATACAACCACAATGATGTAATGTAACACATATTAGTAAAGAAGAAAAATTAAAATATCAAAAGATGAAATTGATTGGGTGGGGCTGTGTAGAGGTTAGAAAACGAGAAAGATCATAACTTATCCTCTACAGACCTTCCACGAAATGCTTCTTAATGAGTTCCAAATCTCGTCTTCTAACTGCTGTTAAACATCTACAGTTAGATATTTTATAACAGACATTTGTCTACAAATTGAAATCATTATCTTTTTCCTTTTTTCTTTTTTTTAATGTATCCTGTTTCTGTCATATTTACCATTATTCTTTCAAGGCCAGACACCTTGGAATCTTTTCCTTTAAAAGCAAAAATGTTTACCCAACTCACAACTTCTAGTAACTCAACTTTTTATAGTTTTGACTCATTCAAGAAGCTTAAAAACTTCTTGATTGAGCTTCATATAGTGAACCAAACTTGGAAAGATTAATGTTTTTGAAAGCAAAGAAAAACCTTAAAATAAAGTTTAAAAATAACTGGAATATTTAGAGGTAGTTGGGAAATAACTGCAAACATCATCAATTTCAATTATACTGAAGGTGTGTTATGACGTCAATATTCTTCACACATGCAACTTATTTTTATTTAAAGCCCTCCAACAGTTTTAAAATGATTTATCTTCCTCTAAAGACTTAACAAAAATCCTTAATATACTTGCTATTATGTAGTTGTTTTAAGTTACCTATATATTTTTTAATTTATTTTTATTTTTATTTTTTTAGTGACATTGGTTAATGAAATCCAGTAAGTTTCAGGTATACAATTCAACAGTAAGGCATATATTGCACTGTGTGTTCATCGCTCATAGTTAGATTTCTTTGTCACCACACATTTGACCCCTTTTACCTCATTTATCCCATTTACTTCCTCCTTCCTTCCCCCTACCCTCTAGTAAGCACTAGTCTATTGTCCATCTCCATGAGTCTGTTTGTTCTGTTTGTTTGTTGCTTTTAGGTTTATATCCCACATATAAGTGATATCACGTATTGAATGATACCTATATTTTTTACTCACATAAATCCCTATTGTTTTATGATGTGCACCCCTGGCCAAGAAAGCAGCATGTAGGGAACAACTGTATCGCCCCTTCCTAGCCACCACCCTCCTTTACATCTCTGACATTTCCTCTCTTCTCTGAGATTTGCACCCATTACCACGACTTGTTTTTTATTCAAAGAAAGGTAAACATGTTGCTGCCCTGCCTTGAGAACAAAGCAAGTGAAAATAAACTTTGACATAACAATGTGGAAAACTGTATCTTAAGCGTATCTGGAAGCAAAGAAATGGACACACTGCTTTCTCAATATTTCTTCCTGTCTACTGATTGAATAAAATTACTGATGATAGCACACAGTTTAAATATCAAATAATATTATGAGGTCTATGGCAGAAAATTAAAAGTATTATTTTACCAAGAGTAAATTCAATAATTCAGCCTACTTCTAGCAAATAGGCACAGTTCCTCCACTTTGGAGATCAGTGCAGCCCACCATGTAGCTGAACATGTATTATCCTGGGGTGGTTGAAGGAAGCATCTTTCACCCCATAGGGGAACAACGAGGAAGAGAAAAAAGTTGAAAATGGAGAGTGCCTTAACAGAATTGCAATTTAATATTCAATTTTGTCTATTTTCTGTACTTTGTCCTTAGTCTAATGTTTTCTTTTCAGAGCATAATGAAAATGCCTTATCCAATACTGCAAGACAAAAAACAACTTTGGCAAACACTGCCAAGACATGGTAATGCTGACTCTTGCTGGACAATTTAAATTCACTGTGTGGGAAAGAAAAGTTGTTTCTTTAATTCTATTCATTTGAGCAGAAAGACAACTCAGGCAAAATCATATCTTGATGTTCTGTAGAAGACAGTTAAAAAGTTTCCTGGAATTTATTGTCTTCTTGCACAGTCTCTTTCAGCTCTTAAATTAGAGGCTTTGTGCACAAGAAAAATCAAGAATTAAAGAGCCACATAAAATTTTATCAGGTGACAGATGCTATCATGCCAAAAGATGTGAACTATACCCCTTGTTGTCACTACCATATTGCAACCATACCCAAATCTACTCATATCTCATAAATTAGGGATCCAAATCTATCATTGACACTGCTGGTATTGGCGTTAATGTCAGGATTGCAACTGTAGCATGTGTATGGAAAGGTCTACCGTATAAGCAAGCAGTCACTATCATATAACTCCCTGAGGCTGAAACTGAGAAAATGAAGCCCAGAAATATTCAAATGGGCATCGGTAGGATACACACCATTTAATTCAATTCAATTCGAGCCTTAGCTCTTTTTGCTCTGGTCTTTTGGTCCTTCTATTTCTTTAAAACTACTGACTTTCCCACACTTGACCATGAACTATGACTGAACTTCCACACACTCAGATTATTCTTCCTCTACTCTGGCATATGGTCTAAGTTTTGGTGCCTAATAAACGAGTCTTCCTTTCCTCTTTGGTATCACCTACCTGTTTGTGCTTAGTGCTTCATGAAATACTATTGGGTCAGACCAGATATGGAGTCTGTTGAGTCCATTGAAATTAAGCAATATGTGAGGCTTCTGGCAATGAAATTACTGAATGACTACTATTTATTCAGGACAATGTTAGACCTGGTGATACTGTGATGACTGATTCCTGTACCAAAGGAGTTTGGAATCTAGTTGGGGAGTGTAGACTAACAAATAAATAAAAATAAAGCAAGACAGCATAGTCATGGGCCAATAGTGCAGCCCAGAGTTATCCTACTAAAGTTTAAAGGAAGAGGGTCAATGGAATCTAAAACTATAGCACAGTGGATGATCCTCAGCTAAATAATGAAGAGAGGAGTGGATTTAGATATAGGTAAGAAAGAAAATTAACATTCCAAGCAACATGAACATGAGCAAAGGCAAAGAGGTGGGAATAGTGATGTGAGTTCTCAGAGCATAAGGTGTGGCTATCACACTGTGTGGCCAAAGCAGAGGGAATCTGCATAATGATTACAGGCGAGATTCAAGGTATAAGGAGAGATCTGACTCTTAATAAAGTCTTAGTTTGGAGAAAACAGAAGGTTATTTTAGGCTAATGAACAGACAGAGTATTAGAGTAACAGAAGCCTGTGTAACAGATAACCCTTGCAATTTCAGTGGCTTAACGTAAAAGACGTTTATTTCTAAGTTATGTGAAGTCCAAATCAGGTGTTTCTGATTGAGACAAGTGTGTGTTTGGGCTGATTAAATAAATGACATCATAGCTTATATGTAGCTTTCTGCCAACATACATTTATAATAAAGGCAAGTAGCAAACATCTTTTAAGCACCTACTATACATTAGGCACTATGTATGACCGACACTGAAGATACCTACCGAGGCAAAAGGCACAGTCCCTCCCTTAAGGAGCTCCCAAATGGTGAGAAAGCCAGACAACAAGAAAGGAAGTGAGTAATTGTATCATCTGCTGTGAAGCAAAGAGAAGTATCTCACAGAGAGTTCAAATTAGAACCTTTTTCTAATTTGAGAGAAGCAGAGAGTTCAAATTAGAACCTTTTTAGTGAGAATTGCTTGACTGTTCAATACAAACAGTTCTTACTCGAAATAAGCATTGTAAATCCCCTGAGTACAGTGGAAGGATACCTAACTTTTAATCTATTGCTTTTTATCAGCTACAAAAATACTGCCATGCCATTGCTCTCCAAACTTGGGTGTTCATTTTTCTATGTCCACTCATGGCATGATAAGTATATCCCTTTTCTGATGGCCACTCCTGAACAGAATTTCTTCAGTTCTACACAGGTATATCAGAATCAGGAACAGGAGAAAGAGGTTCTTATGCTGACTCTGGCAGTATAGATATGCTAGGTGTGTCTGTCTCAGAGATTCATCAGGGCTTTAGTTTTACAATAATTTAGTTGTATAATAATTTATAAAGTCCCTTCCACTTCTAGCTTGAAGTTACATACTTCAAATATTCTGATTGAAAATATATTTCTCCTCAGGATATGTCTCTTCAATATAGTGTATTTGATAGTCATGCTATCTATGTAGTTATTTACATAGAAACTCTAGAGTATGCTGGTTGTGGGTATGGGATTTGAAGTCAGTCTGATAGGTTCAAATCCTGCACAATTTCTTTTTAGCTGTGAGAGTAAGATGTAAATCTCGTTGTGTCTTAGTTTCTGTAAACTGGAGATAAAATTAGGACCTACCCTTTTTGGTTGCTATGAAGACTAAATATGCTAATTCGAAAGGAGCCCTAAATGTCTCAGTAATTCTTTTCAGTATCTTAGGCCAAAAAAAAAAAATTCCTAATAGTACCACTTCTTATTTAACTATGTCCAAACAATAAGTATTTATATCCTAACACCTTCCAGTAATAGCCACTAGAAAATAGAATACACATAAGTGAAAAGAAAAAAAATAGTATTGCAAAGATATAACAATTCTAAGGAATATTATGCGATATAAGGAGATTAAGCTATGAAATAGCTTGAGCTAAAAGTTCAAGCAGTGTCCAACAGATATCGAGTATCACAATATTTCCCTTAAATCTCTGAAATATTCCTCAGAGCTCCTGGGAGTTGACTGCAATGCTACATTAGTTCACAGGTTGAGAGTCACAGAGCTAATTCATGTAAATCACTTAGAACTGCACATGCCACATACCAGCATTCAACAAATGTTTTCTTCTATTTTATCTCTGATTCAAACAACAACCCACAAAGTAAGTTTAAGTTTTATTACAACTATCTTCAGATTAGGAAATCGAGATTTCAGAAGGTCAAGTACTTTACCCACTAATACTAGGAAGTAGAGAAAAAAAAATTATCACTCAGATTCATTTGAACCCGAAGCCTACATAACCTTTTCCCAATATTGTATACTGCCTTCTTTTAGTTTGAGACCTGATTATACTGACAAATTTTAAACTTTAAGTTTTTATCTGTATAGGTGTCAGATTGATAAAATTTATTATGATATCTCTCAGTGTTGGTAGTAACTCTTATACATTGATAAATAGATATTTCCCCCATAGCTGAAGAACAGATGCTGTGTTATAATCTATCCATATTTTTTTACTTTAAATTATAAAACATCTGTAACAAACTGAAAAGCACAAAGTATATACTTGCCACCAAAATTTTATAGATGTAAACATTTTATCACATTTGTTTCAAAATTTTTAAATAAATAAAATAAAGCTATCTAACTTATCGCCCTCTACCTATCCCCACTTTATCCACCCCTCCTCAGAAGTAACCACTGTTCTGAAGCTGGTATCATTGCTGTGCATTTTTGTTCTTACACTATACACATATAGGCATGGTGTCTACCAATCATGCAAAATCTGGGAGGACAAGATCTATGTGTTTATGTTTTCTTTTCAATGCTGTATCCTTGGTGCCTAGAACAGAGTATGGCACCTGGCAGACACTCTACAGATGATTAAACAACAGAGGTGGTTCATATTTATAAATGCATATAAATATCATCATACCATGTATTCTCTTGCAATTTGCTTTTTTCTCCAATATCCTGCTTCTGGGATTAATCACATTGATATGTGTAGATCTAGTTTATTTATCTTAACTGTTACATAGTATTGCCTAGTATAAACAGCTTGTTTTCTATCCCTTCTCCTAAGAACATTTTGATTTACTGTATTAAAACATGCTGCATTAAACATCAATCTTTATACTTTTAACAATAAAAGTTATTTGCTATTTTCTCATTTTTGTCAGGTATTAATGTATAATAAATTAACCTCAAAACTTAGGTGCTAAAAATAACCATTTTATTACAATTGTGGATTTTGTGGATCAGTGACTTAGATTATAAAGGGAACAGTGACGACAGCTGCTGCATGATGTCTGAGGCCTTGGCTGGAAGGACTGGAAGCCTGGGACTGGGAATCATCCGGAAGCATTTTTGATCATACGTATGCAAGTTGATGCTGATTGTGGCAGGAACTTCAACTGGAGCTGTTTGATAAACTAGGTGTTGCATCTTCACGAGGCCTAGGGTCCCTCAAATCACGCCAGTCTCCAACACCTTGTATGGAAGCACAGAGTCCCACAGCAGACTATGGCAAGAGAACCAAGTGGAAATAGTATCTTTTTTTTATGACCAAGTCTCAGAAGTCATGTGGTATTCCTTTCACCATAGTTGCTGGCCCACCCAAATTAAAGCACTTCCACTCTAGACACAGTGTCATCCAGATTAAAGCAGAAGAACTACAGATCCCATTGCTTAATGGGAGGAGTATCAAAGAACATATAGGATAGAAAACACAATTTCAGCCATTTTTAGAAAAAATTACATCTCTCCTATCTTCCTTCTTTCTCGCTCCCTTTCTTTTTTTCCATCTCCATTACATTTCCTGGAATTATTACACACTACGGATTCTGTATACATTCCTTGTGTCATATGTATTACACACACACACACACACACACACACACACACACACACTTATAGAATATATATATAAAAAATTCATGACTTTCTAACTCATACTTTAATTATTTCTATGCATAAAATAGCATTTTTATCTGCTTTTGCTACCACATACTATTATGTCAGACATATTTCTTTAAATGGCTTTGTTCTTGGACGATAAACAAGCAAAACAAGCATTTACCTGCAGTGTTTCTGCAGGCCTTTACCTGTTGTACTACACATGGTTATCTTTCATGCTTTGGCCTCCTTACTTCTGCAATATTTTTTTCTCTTGTTAGAAGGAGCTAGATAAAATTAGTATTTGTTCCATTATTCTCTTACTATTCTTCAGTAGAAAATATTTCTTATGACTTATGTTTTATACTTTTCTCATTTGTGGTAAAAGCACGCACAACTTTCTGGATTGCCCTATATGCTCTGGTCAATCTTAGAATTTTCTTTTGTATTCTATTTTAGTTGGACTTTATGTACCAGCACACTTCCTTCTGAAATAGTTAGACTCTCAAACTAAAAAAATTACATTAGCATCTTTAAACATTAGCTCAGGAAACCCTAGTTCTTCTAAAATAAATTTTATTGTCTGTAAGCGTTTTCCCATGGGTTGTGGTTTATTCAAATGCCCCAGATAACCTTAGGGATTTTCCAACCTCATGAGAGGGTTTGGTACTCAGAAATTATAATTTAAATTTGTTTGTAACTCAATATCCTATTTCTTTTTTCCCTAGATCATCTAGGATGTTCAGGACTTTATTTGATATTTAATTATAGAAACAACTTTTGGCCTAATTAATGGAATAATATTTTTTCTTACCTTTTCGAGTCCTCAAATATATCATATAGCGTTTACTCATATATTTTCATCTCAGTGATTCTATTTTATTTATTTTTTAAAATAAGTACTGTAAAGATTTTGTGGAAAAAGCAAGCATATAAAGAGTAATGATGACAATGAAAAAAAAAGAAGGAAATAAACGGTAAAAGTGTCTGAGTTAAAAACTAATCGAATTATCTTAGTTTCATCAACTAGACAAAAAAATTCCTCTTTCTTCATCCCACACATTCCATTCCAGCTATACAAACTCACCAGCATTTCCCAATGCACTATGCCCTTCAGGCCTCTCTATCCCTGGACATAAAAGTTATGATGTCTGGAATGAGCTTCCCCTTTCTTCTGATAAAATCTATTCTCAGCTCAGATGTTTTTTTTCTCTGTGTCAAATCATGGTTCCTGTTTCAAGTATATAGTTCTTTCCATGTCACATTGAATAGCTATTTACATGTCTGTCTCTTCCACTAAGTTCCTCAGGGGCCAGGCCCATGTTTTACTAATTTTTAGAACCTTAGTGCCAGACAATTTGTTCAATTCATGTATAATGAATGGCTACATCTATGACCTTGAATAAGTTACTTAGCTTGTCTCTGCTTTGTACTTTGTAAAACGGAAATAATAATAGTATCTAAATAAAAAGATTATTTTGAGGAGTAAATGAAATAATCCATGTAGAATATAATTCCTGACATATAATTCATGATCAATAAATATTTAGCTGTTGTTGTCATATATGGTTTTGAAAAATATTGCATTTAATCGACAAAATCCCATCATTATAAATAATGGTCATAAAAATGGATATTACATTTTCAAAGTTTTTTTAATAAAAAATATTTGCCAGATGATCTAAATACCAACGTTAAACAAATAGACTTGTTTACCATCACAATAAAATATCTTTCTAGAAAGATCATATGAAAGGTCTTCTTTCTCCGTAACAGAAAAGCCACTTCTCAATATGACATCATAAAGTGCCGACAGGGAAGAAACAAACATTCAGACAACTTCTAATACACTGGCCATCAATGTAAGTTCTGTTTGACTCAGATCTCACACCTCTTTCTCAGCAGCTCCATTATCGGCTCTCTTTCCTCATATAAATCATCAGATATATTTCATGGTTTAAATTTTTCACATTAGAAAATTCAGAATCGATTAATTTAGCTGTTTTTTGTTTGTTTGTTTGTTTTTACTACGGACAACTTTCATTTATAAGTAAAGCTTCTGAGATACAGGCCATAAACTGTTGCTAATTCTAAAAGCAGAGCATGCTTTGATGGAACATTTCTTATCAATAACAAAGAAATAGTAATTTCACAAAGCGGGCTTCCAGCTTTGTTTTCTAAAATGTTAAAAAAAAAAAAGTGGAGCCTCATGCGCACACATAAAACAAATGCAGATATTAGCCACTGGATTTGAAAGAGGTAAATTTTACTATCAGTTGAATTTTATGTTAAATATTTTCTAAAAAATAGATTTGTTCAGGTAAACATTAAATGCTACACATAATATTCCATAAGCAAAGTTTTACGTTGTGATATAAATATGTCCAATTTTATCTTTGTTTTTGTTCCAGTACAGTTCATCAAGTATAGAATGTAAATAAAGTTATTTTTGAGGTTTATTTACTTAAAGGGATTCTAGTGAGAAAATATATTTTACTATTTATATAACTCTTAGTATTAATTATCAGATTTCCCAAATGAATACACTGATTGAAGCCATACTCCTAATTTCAACCAAAAAAATAATAAGAGTTTAAAAGTTTGACTTCTTGGTGCCATGCAAATGATCTGATTACTGACTTCTCAAATTTATGGACCAATCATTTTGTAACTCATAGATATTTCACTCATTTTAAAAAAAAGATGACAGGTTAACTACCAGTTGCAATCTACTTATGCTCTGTATTTTTTACCAAACCATTTTTCTCAAACACAAAGATTTCTTAATAACATAGCTGGTAACACAATGAGACAAAAATAAAAAAGGGCAGGAAAAAACGGGAATAATGGTGTTGAAAGAAAAATTCATTAGTGTGAAGTTTCTAACTTGTAGTCTTCACCAAAATCTCTCTCATTACAGAAACTATATTTTTAGTTAAGTGGGAATGCAAGGGAATGAAAGGCATTGCTTTTGTTAGTGAGGACAGGCTAAGTTTATGCTGTACTACTAACAAACAATACTCAAATCTCAATGGCTTAACTCAAGAAAAGACTACTTCTCATTTTTCTCATTTATGCAATATCCATTGTGAGTCTGATTATGCGGACTGCTTCAACTGTTGGTCCAACACCTGCCCACAGAGCCTCTTCTGTACTTGCTGCAGCAAGGAATAGAAGCATGAGAGGATCTGACATGTTTTATTAAATGCTTCAGCCCAGAAATAACACTGGTAATTGAATGCCTCATCCCATAAATCATTCTACTCACAGCTCATTGGCTTTCCATTTGCCTAGAAGGACGGGAAATCCAGACATTGTTGAAAACACTAGAAGTGCCTATCATGGGATTCTAAACAGAACCTAGCAGTGTTTTCCCCATAATAGTCACTTCATAGAGAATTAACTCTCAATTCGACTACCCAAATAATTTAGTCTTAATCTGAGTTTTGCATACATAGCTAAGGTCATGATTGTGCCAATACTGGAATTCAGATATGTCTGAGAAGCCTGGAGCTTTGGTGGCGCAGATCTACCAAAAATCTATCTTCAAGAGGGATTAAGAGATCAGCAAGGGAAGGACTCACCCTAAGGGAGTAGAGAGTTGGAAAGATCATAGTGTTCCAATAACAGCATTAGTCTTCACGGAAAAGAGAAATCTCAGTAACCTTTGCATGAGTAATGTTCCCACTTAGCGCAAGTGAAAGATACTCTCCCACTAACTCTTGAAAGCATTAGGTACAATCCTCTCTGTTTTGGGTACTCATTTAACAAGTACAGTGTAATACAATGCAAGGGGATCTATACCAAGCTTTGACCCTGAATAGAACTTGACTCCCAGAAAGCTGCAAAATCAGCAGCAGTAGTTGACACTGCCAGGCACTAAATGGTGCTGTTCAGTAGAAGTGTCCATAGTGCCAGGCAGTACTGCCGGTAACCAGATGATACAGCAGAGCCTAGGAGATCAAGATCAATTTTAAAGCAATATTGCCCAGCAAAAGCAGTACAGTGGCCCAGCAAATAGGGAGCAGTCACCCAACAACAGAAGAGTGGGAAACATGTGTACTTTTTCTAGGGTAACAGAGCAGATTTTGGGGTACTTCCTTACTCAGATCTACTTTAGGAGGCAATTATAATTGACTAAACTGAGTGTATAAAAGCTTATACTGCTCACCTTAAGGGAGAATCAATTCTGAGTGCTAACTCACATGCCAGAGCTCTCTGTGGTATCAAGCCAAAGCTATATTCTGAGACCACATATTCTTGCTTAGCTTCATCTCTTTCATGATCCTGTTCCCTCTTTATTTCTCCAAGGACCTGAAGCCCTAACAGTCTCGACTTCTAGAGAGCTCATCAAGAACAATGAGAAATTGTGAGCAGCTTCTGTGGAGCACAGAGACTAAAGACACTGCCTGTCTAAAGAGGGAGCATATGCATTGAAATCTGCAGACTAAAGAAAGGCTTCCCCTTGTCCAAACTTTTGACCTCATTATTGGTTTAGCTTGGGAAGCTCACTTCTCTCCTCAATGACTCTAAATCCTACCTGTCTTGTTAGACCTTCTTTAAAACCTCCAGCTTTTATGAAATCTTTCCAGACCATTCTAACCCATAGTGACATTCTTGGAATTTTAGTAACACTTATTGTTTGTGTCAATAATTCTGCAACTGGTCCGTCAACATTTGTATAGCTCAACATTTCTAATAATTCATTCTTCTGACATGAAGCACCTACTATGCCAGATACTGGATGACAAGAACAAATGAGATGTGGTGCTACCTTCCATGATCTGCCTTTAATGGAGAACACAGATATGTAAAATATTACAATACTTTGTGAGAACTGGAGATATTTTCACAAAGGTGATATTTTAACTGTGTTTTGAGAGATGATTAGAAGTTAAGGAGAGATAAAATATTTCAGGTAAAAACAAAAAAATGGTACGCTCAAGGAATTGAGATTTATTCCATGGTTACTCAGAGCACATGTTACAAGCAGGAAGAAGAGATTAGAAGAAAGCAAGTGCAGAAAGAAAAGTAAGATTCTAACTTTAGAAGACCTCCTATATCAGGCTAAAACATTTAACTTTTTTCCAGTAGGCAATAAGAAGTCCACAAGTGTTAGTAATTCCAGGATGATGAATGCATATAGTACATTACAGTCTGTATTCTATAAGCTTATGATTTCAGAATAATGCAACTTTTCTTCAAAAAAATTATAAAATACCTTAGACATGAAAAAAAATGTAGAGTACAATATGATTACCTTGCTTTCAAAACCCTTCTACATTAAAGTTCATAAAAATATTGTTTTTTATTTTCACCTAAATGCTTAAAATATTATTTTTCTCATTTAGGTTGTAATACATTATAAATTTGTTTTTATGTCATGTGAAATATAAACCATATTTTCTTTCTCTGTGAGGTTCACATGGGCCACTTATTAATAGGCCTCTATTCTTTTGGAACCAATTAAGATATAGAAGCAAAAGTCAGAAAAATGGAACTCAACTGATCACTTTTACTACTGAAAAAAAGCTGATTGGAGATAATAGTTTTAGACTCAGAGCCAAATGAGCTTACTTAAAACTTACTCCTAAATTGGACATAGGTATTGATATGGTCTGAATGCTTGTGTCCATCCAAAAGTCATACATTGAAATTCTAACCACTAACATAATGGTATTAGGAGGTGAAGTCCTTGGAATTTGATTAGGTCATGATGGTAAGCCTTCATGAATGGAATTAGTGCCCTTACCGAAGAGAACTACGTGGCACCCCTTGTGTCGTGTGAGCACACAGTGAAAAGACAGCTGCCTATGATATAGGAAGCAAGTTCTCACCAGATACCAAAACTGCAGGTACCTTGATCTTGGGATTCCCAGACTCCAGAACATTGAGAAATAAATTTTTATTATTTATAAGCCACTCAATTTATGGTATTTTGTTATAACAGCCCAAACAAACTAAAAGTTACTTACCAGCCACCTATTGGCCTCCTGCTTAAGTAGCAAATACATGGACAGGTCCAAAGAGATCGATAAAGTTGCTTAGCAGAACATTCTCAGCAATGCCAATAAAACTCATCAACCAATATAATACTTACTCATTTCAAGATGTGGAGTCGATAAAGAGGGAGAGAAGACAGGAGAGTTATTTTAGCTGAATGAAGGCCCTCATGTGAAAACATAAGAAGTGAAGATTGAGAGTCTCCTTTAATATATTAAATAACAATGGACACACAAATCCTGAAACCAAATATGAGGGTGGGGGGGGGGGGTAGACATGCTAAGTTATGTAGAAAACTATAAAGTCAAAAATAAATTAAATTGATAATTTAATTAATTTATTTATTTAATTATTAAATTATTCAATTTTTCAAGTTGGAATCAGCAAATTCACTTTTGAATTTCTACTTCCAGTTCCACTGTGGCTTGTTGGTACTTCATTTCTTGTTTTGGGAGGACTAAATTTGCCTATTGAATTCTTACCATAACTTGCTCTTCTCTCCACTTCCTGGAGTGAATATGTTTCTTGTAATCATACAAACCTTAACTAGATTACAATGAGAGAGAAAGAAGGAGGGAGGAAGGGTGGAAGGGAGAGAGGGAGGGAGGGAGGGAGGGAGGGAGAGAACAGTATAAAAATGCTTACATCCATGAAATATAATTACCAGACTTTTTCAGAAGATTCTAGATTATGGTTTTCTTATATCCATCCTTTTGTTGCAACACTATTACACATTGCAAATTTCATGTTTAATGACTCATGTACTTTTCCCAATTATACTTGAAGTTTCTGTCAATTGTGTCCTATTTTAAAATATAAATGAAATATTTTAATGTAAAATATTTAAAATAAAGAAAGCACAATAACTAAAATATATAAAATGACAGAAATCATGATTAAACAGAAAGACAAATGTAATAATAGAATGCTCTAGACTTTAGTTTTTAAAATTTTCTACAGAAGTAGAAGCTTAGGACAAATTCTGCCTCTAATTAAAAAAAAAAAAAAAAAAAAACACTTAAATCGGACTTTTGGTTATGCAAAGGAAAAGGACAGACTTTATTCTGAAATGACAGTCTTTAAGAAAAAAAGGGAAACTAAGCAAAGGTAATATTTTCCGACTAAAATGTATTCTTAGAAGAAAAATCTTGTTAAAGACTGCAGTTTGTAGACAGTGAGACAGTGACGTGGGCTTTTACAACCTGAGCATAAAAAAAGTGTGTATGACTTGTGAAGTCTTGAGAAGTTGGGGAAACTCCTTTACCCAAATGTAACAACACAAGAGTCTATTTTATATATACAGTACCAGACAGTATGCTTGGAACAACTGTTCCAAGGTATTACCTAATGAGGATGTCTGCTGTAATAATAGGCAAGATAAATGGATATTTAAAATTTTTGCTTTTTAAAAGAGTAAAAATGTCAAAAAGAACAAAAGAGCTAAGATCCCAAAAAATGTTTAAATGTTAAAATATGGATAAAAACATTTGACCTAGTGTCTCTCAAGCTCATGAATAAATTTCTATATAAAAGTATATTCAATAAAAACATATCACCAAAAATCAAATTTATCCTAGGAATGCAGGGTGTTTAATATTGAAAAATCAATTAGTGTTTATACACACCAACAGAAGGAAAAAAATGCCATTTGATATATGAAAGAAAGCATTTCAAATAATTAACATCAATTTACATCAAAAATTTCTTACAAACAGGGTATATAATGAAACTTTTTTGATAAGATAGAGTATGCTTCAAATAGTTAGCACAAAATTCTCACTTTGTAGTGAAAAATTGAAAATTTTATCCTGAAACTAGTAACACAAGTGTTCTTATTACTTATCTACTCTTGCCACTTTGATTCAATAAAGTACTAGAAGGAATTATTAATAAAAGGCATTAAAAATAAAAGCAAAAGATTAAAAAGTAAGACATAAAACTGTCATTGTATTCAGATGAATTGATAGTATACATGGCAAATGGCGAAAACAAATAAAAAACAATCTACACTCAAACCATTTAATTTAAAAAGTGAATTGAGCAAGATCTCTAGATGTAAGATCAATACACAAATCAGTTGCATTTTATCTTCCAAAATAAAAAAAATAAAAATTTTCAACAAAACAAATTATAATAATATCTAAAAAAATAACTTTGCTAGAAACAAATCTAACAAAAAATATGCAAGTAGAAAGAATTACTGAGAAAAAATCAAAGTGGATATAAATAGAGGTAGGGCTATACCATGGTCACAAACTGTAAAAACATAAAAATGTAAATTCTCTCCAAATTGATTCATAAATACAATACATAATTCAGTACTTTTTTGCTGTAAGTTGAAAACTTGATTCTAAAGTTAACATGAAAATGAAAAAGTCCAAGAACAGCCAAGACAAACTGGAAGAACAACAAAGCTGGAGAAATTACACAGATAGCTGACATTAGGAAGCTACAGTAATTAGGACAGTATGATTTTGGAACAAGGACAGAAATATAGACCAGTAAAACAGAGTTGAAAGTCCAGAATCTGAACCATATGTATATGCTAAAATAAACAATTTCTGTTCTTCAAAAGAAAAAGACAAAATCTAGAAGAGTAAACTATATAATGGGTATAAAAATACATTTTTTATAAATGCACTGTCAGAGAATGTGTACAAAGAAAATGTAAATAACCCCTGTAAATCAATAAGAAAAATACAAACAACACACTAGCAAGGCAGGCAAAAGACTTGAAAACAATTCACAAAAGAAACTATTCAAATGACCCCTAAATATATAAAAAGGGGCTTTAACAGTCATAAGGCAAATACAAACTAAAACTGAAAAGAAATACATTGCACACTCAACAATATTATATATTTTTAAAAGATAGGCAGTGTCAAATATTGGAGAGTATATGAGTCAAATGGCACTCTTATTCTTTGCTAGAAATCACTAAAGCTACTAAAGACATATATTCAATAATCCTGTAATTCCATTCTTAGACTTGTACCCAACTGAAAGTTACATGTGTTCACCAAAAGACAATAGCAATATTTATAATGGTATTATTTGTAATAGCTCCCAACTGGAAATACTTAATGTCTATAACAGTAGAATAGATGAATAAATTATGGTATATTGATACAATAGGTCACTACACAGTGATGAGAATAAAAGATTGACAATAATAGCAACACCGTGGATGGTTGCACACATATTTGAAGTGAAAGAATCAGATACAAAACCATCCTTGCTGTGTGATTCCACTTACATCAAGTTAAAAAAAAAAATCAAGATAGTGGTTATCCTTGGGGGTTAATGGTTGGAAAAGGGAGAAAATGAAGTCTTCTGGGTACAAATAATGGTTTGTTTCCTCATTTGGATTCAAGTTCTACAAAGGAGTAAACAATGAAAAAATTCCACGAGCTATACATGGTTTGTATATTTTCCTGTATGTATTTTACACTCCAATAATAAGTTCAAAGTATTTTCCAATAGTGATTGGAAATAGTGATTCTAAATATTGATATTCACAATGATTCATAGTTGAATATTTCTTTAGGAAAATCCTTTGGAAATATCACAGCTTTAAATGAGGAACATGAACAGTTCCCAATGTAAGCATTCTCTTGGGCCAAGCATACCACAGTGAAAATAAAATTCTAATCCACATGCAAGTTCAACATAACTGAGTGATTGATAATGCACGGGGGACTCTGATGAAGATCAAGAGTATTTTTTCTTACGTGAAGGTCTTAAAGTTGACTTTAGCTTTATCACCTCCTAAAAGGAAGTTGATAAGTGCACATTCATGCTTGGAGCATACTCAGCACTTTGATTCACAATGACCAGATTCCCTTGCAGAGAGACAATCACGTACCATCACACCTCTTCTGAGAGTATCATGTTGCTACCTACATCTTTCCTTGGATGATTTTTCAATGCTTACTAATATAAAGTACTTCCTTATAACTTTAGAATTTATGTAAACATGTCTTGCTTCTTTCTTTAATCTTATTGCCATGTGTTTTATCTGGCGCTCTGTGTGTGAGGCTTAAAAATATAATTAGTTCTCCTTTAATCGAATTTGAATGAAAACAATATAATAAGGTTTTTGGCTAATGTTCTCTTATTAAAGGGAGCTATTAAAGATCTTTTTAGTTATACCTAGAGTTTGATATTTAAGTTAACATTTTAAAACTGACTAAACCTTTTGATGGAGAGAAAATATGACATCAAGGCATATCAAGTTACTGTTGGAACACCCTATTATTCTGTGGGTAGATTCAACCAGACTTTATTTCAAGTATACTGTGATTAAGCACAGCTCATTCAGAACCAATAAGAATGTTTTCTAAAAAGATGAAATCTTATCCTTGCATGTCACTGTTTGGCTCCACATCAACTTCAGATTGGGTTTTCAGCATTTTGTAACATTTTTACAAAGTAGATAAATTCCAAGATAATATTTATAAAAATGTTTCAGAATTTTATTTATTTTATAAAAATAGATTCCAACACTGCTATAGTTCCTTTCTACATATGTTGGGTATAACTGGTTAGTAGAAGGCAATAAAACTTTAGGATTTTTTTCATAGTAGTTATGGATTGAGTTAACTTTAAAATTTACATAAATTAATCTGAAATTATCAGAAAGTATTTCCTTGGCCTTTGTAATTAGATTGTTTTTAAAGATGTGCCTGCTAAAAAAATTGCTGAAGTACTTTAGTGCAGAGTAGAAAACAATAAAATATCTATTTTGCATCTATTTCTTTTAACAAATC
>CM053514.1:15572994-15592535 GCA_028627145.1 Eidolon dupreanum | reverse complement strand
TTTTTTTTTGTTTTTTGTTTTTGTTTTTATCTAATATGGGGCAAGTGGGTACTTTAAATATCAATTAGCATTTTTACAGTGCACTGACCTCTTAGACTATATTAGCTTATTCACGGATACCCAAAACTGGGTGGAAAGCCACTGCTGCCAAAAGCTCCAGATGTTTACTACTCGCGGAAAGAGCAGGCATGCAGCCCAAAACATGGGGTTGCAAAGTGCAGCCACTACTTCTACCCAGCCCTCAGAAGAGTGCTTTGGCAGCAGTCAATTTCACCTCAAAATTCTAATTTCTGGCTTATCTTGAAAAAATCTGAAGGCTCAGCAACATCAAGTCTGCATTCACCCTTGATGGCAATAGACTAGAGCTGATCAGTGGCTGCCCCTTTAGCGAGGGCTTATTCCATTCAGCATGGCCTCATCTCCAGTTTCCTTCACCCCATCTGGCCCTATAAGGACTTTAAATTGCAAAATGAAACCCTGGCATATCTAATGTAATATATGTTGCATTAGATTATCTCACAGCTTCTATCTCTGTGGAATGCATCTCCGAGGGAATACGAAGTAATTTATTCATCAACAAGCATTTGTCAAATGAATATGCCATGTTGCCTTTTATTTACCAAGGGAACATCAGTGGTGTTTCCTCTGTGATCCATAAGACAAAGCAATTACGTTGTAAACTTGTGAAAAACAGAATACAAAAAACCTTCCCTGAGCTCCCACAGCAATTACAGTACAAACCACATTAGTTAGCTCTTAATCATAAACTATCTTGTTTTTTTTTTCCACTTTCATATGTATTTATCTTGTCTCCCTGATGAAACTGCAGCTCATCAAAGGTCAGCACATTTGTCTTTTATGTCATTACGATCCCTCGTGGTGTTTTGTACATGATAGTCATGAAACAAAGACAGTCATTTATTTAAAACTGTTACACGAACCTTCAACAGTAATGAGACCATTGCAGTATCTGAGACCATCTTCCTCTGCCCTCTCACAGGAATAATCCAAGGCTGAATCACATAAAGCAACAGCAGCTAATTTTTCTAGAAGCGACTTTTATTGGCTCTTTTCCCTCAAATCACAAGCCAGGTTCCTTTGAAGCAGGTCCTGCCAGAGGCAGGAGGATGATCAGGCTGAGGATTATAATAAGTATGTGGTGCTGGAACCCAGAACTAGTTACTGGCATTTACATGTTCACACCAGGCCCTGCCAAACCTCATGTGCTCTAGTCCAAGGAGCTTCCTCTCAACACAGGGCAGGCTGGCAGACTGCTCACTCAAAGAGATGAATCAAAAGTCCCAAAGTAATAAACTCCCTCTTCTTGGCACAGACTGTAGGCCAAGACTGGTCCAAATTGATTTCACAAACATAGATAATTATCTAAAGTGAATGCACTGACATGCTTCTCCACTATAAAAGGAGCCATTAATAGATCAAGGTAGACTAGGTTAAAATGGAAATTTTGCTGTTGGTTCATTGGGTTAGGGCAATAGGTGACCATGGTACCATAAATATGGCATCATGAGGTGAGCAAGTGTGTATAAAAAATCTGGCTTTTTTCCTGATACTTTAGTTACTTTTGCCTCATGTAGTGCTAGTGCTAGTACAACACATGGCATATAGCACAGGCCCAATAACTATTGCAGGATGAGTGGTTATATCATTACAAAGAGTTAATAAGACTTAAATGGAATCCAAATCCTCATACTAGAAAAAAAAATGTCAGTTTTAGAGGAGGCAAATGGTTTCTGGTGAAAAAAAATTACAATTACTTTCACACATAATTTAGAACAAAATGATTTTTAAATGCCATTGTTTCATTATAAGTAAAAACAGGGAAGAAAATGTTATACTTGACATCCTCCCTTACTAAGCAGATCTATTGTATTGTTGAGTTTCTAATGGAATGTTAGCAATGATGTTTTAATATGGTTTAATCACATTAGATTAGGAATTAATAGCCTAAAAGAAGAAATATGTATGTGAACCTGGTTCTCATCATTCCTTTACCTAAGCATGATGCATCAGAAATCTTTTGATGGTTCTACAAGGTAGCTTGTGGATAAAGAAACAGGAAGAAAAAATCAGACCTCACATGTAATTGTGTCCACTGAGTTATATGATTAGTAATCAGGATTAATTAGTAGCAGGAATAATATACTTTAACTTCCTACAAAGCTGATTCTCAATCTCAACCCAAATTCTCTCTCTTCACGGGAGACTTATTTCACCACCCCTTCTAAATACTACTCCTCTACACAACCCATTCTTACTTAGTTTACCCTATTTTATTATCTCTGTAACACTTTTATTTTGAAGTAAGTTTCTGTATTTTTTTTTTGTTTACTTGTTTATTGTCTGCCATTTCATCCATTACAAATTCCTCATCAGCAGAAGCATTTTCTGTCATATTCACCACACAGTAGGCAGTCAAAAATACTTGCTAAAAGTTAATGAACAAATAAACATTTAATATTTTCAAATTGTCAAAGCAACCATATCAGACTGTAAGAACAGTTTCTTTATTTTCAAGTAAGTGTGCCTAAAGTATCCTTGGGACCCCTGAGTCCTTCTCTGAATATCACCCCATTTCTTATCCTTACTTCATCCTAAAACAGGGTAGGTATGGGAGATGGGGAAATGAGAGATTCAGGGACAGGATAAGTCTCAAGAAAGGGATAAAGTTTTCTTTCACAATTTTTTTTTCCTGTTTGGTAACAAAAAAAGCAGAAGTTTGATGTTTTGTTTTGTAGATCACAGAAAACTCTTGTTGACCTCAGCTAAAATACTTCATTCTTCAGACTCCCTTGGGATAACCAAGCAGAAGTCTTTGTGTGTTTCTTCCAGGAATATGCTTTGCAGTAGGTTGACTCAGCTGGGAGAGGAGCACTTTTTTCTCTTTCCTCCTTCCTCTTTCTTTTTTCTACAGCAAAGACAGATGCAATGGCCACACTTCACATTGGAAATATTAGCGATGGAAGCCACATAAAGATAACAGAGTGAAAGAAAGGCATCTATCTGGTCCACTGATGGCATCATGAAGCAATCATACTAGCCCTAGGTTGCTACTTCTCAAATTTTTTTGAGAAAATTGTTTCTGCCATCACCATTTAGTTTTCCTATTCTTTTCAGCCAAATCCATTCTTATCAATAAATTAGTCAAAGGGCTACAACTAAATAATCAAAATTATCAACTGAGTCCAAATTGCCATATTAAAATGGCTGTAGATAAATACCATATGTTTTTACAAAGCTTTTGACATGTCTATCTCATTTATCATTTTAATTCTTGAAATACATCTCTTTATATCAGTTATAACAGGTATGGTCATACTCATCTAACAGATGAGAAAATAAGGCTAAGGAGGTTATGCTACTCACCAAGGTTTCTAGCCATTAAATCAGAATGCAAATCATCTGATTTTTAGCCAAGTTCTGTTTCCAGTATACTGCCAACTGCTGAAATATATGTCAAACGTTCAAGAATTCCTACATATGCCTTTTAATGAGATTCATGATCTAGTTACAGATTTCTTCTGAGAATGAAGTAAAGCTTTAAACATGTGTAAGGGAGATAACACCAAAGTTTCTATTGTCATTAAATGATTTTTTTAGAAATATTTTTATAAATTCTGAAATCTCTTCCACAATGAAAAGATATACAAAACAGATATTACAGCCAAAGGAAAAATTCATTCTACTTTAGTTATTGGGTGGTAGATAAAAGTATACAATTCAACAATATGGGCCAAATAACTCAAATGGTAGATGTGAGAAGATATATTAAAACAAGGTCAGAGTCCCTGCTGGACTCTTCAGACTTGGTACTAAAACCACATTTTGATGAGGAGGCATTGGAAGATTTATTGAAAAGCTATCAAATAGATTGCCACACAATTGAACAAATATATTTAGGGCAACCAGATTGAATAATATTTGACTTGTCAACTTGAATCGTCTAACTAATTAAGCTGCATTAATACTATAAAGTCCATTTTTTGAAGAAGGGTTTGGAAGTTCAGAAAGGAAGTTTGACATAGATAAGCTATAGTTATTACGTGAAATGAACTTTTCATTATGTCATTGTATTAACGTGTTCACGATTGCATGGATCAGTATATTTAGAATACTGAATTAAGGCGATGACTTTTTAAAAACCTGTGTAGAGCTAGTTTTTGAAGATGAACTTATATTCATATGCTTTAGGTGGGTGACCTCATAGGAAAAAATCCTACTTTTCTGACTAACTCCTGAGAGATTTTTAAACTTCTTGTCCACTAATTTTATCTTGTGATAAATTTTGAGGTTGGGTCCTTATTTTTTTTCTGGAAATAATAAGATAAATGTTAAGCAGAGATGATAGTCAATATCACCAACACCAATTCTTTGCATTAATGACCACTTTTGTTATTATTTTAAAATTTCCACCCATTTTGGAAACATTAACCTGGTTAAGGAGCTTTTCATAGAGTGTACCTGGTCAGATCAGCACTGAGACTGTAAACTTCAAATGAAATTACAAATTATTTCTTAGATATGGCTCCTTCAGGTTATTTACAGACTGAGGCACACTGCTTGAGTTAGACAAACTTTGGATATGCTCTGGGAAGACGAATCTCCTGACTGTCTAAGATAAGCTTCTCCTGTCTGCAGTCCCTGTACCTGAGAGCTACTCTTAACATAATGACACACTGAACATTTCTGGGCTCCCTAGACTTTGTCCTACATTGATGTCCTTCTTCCTTCCTCTTTGTGTAGTTTTAGTATTGTTTCATTTGGCTTTTGGAGGAACCATATGATAGTGCACAGCTAAAAAACTTCTTTTTTGCCTCTACTGTACACTTAGATAACCTAGACAGTCAAGTAATATGTACCCAATGGATTTCAAGATATAAGATTTGCTCTTATGTTTTGAAAATCTGCCAAAGACTCCCAGCTAAGCCTCACTTATTCTGATCTCATTCCCACCTACTACTCAATCATTCATCAGATCTTTTTCCATGCTTATATTGCATTCTCAAAGATGGCCGAGTTTAAAATAGCAAGTATAGATTGCATTTATATGATTAAGTTTGTTTCCAATAGAAAAAGGAAACCGAAGTTTTGGTAGAAAACTATTCATCATCACCATCTTAATTCTTAAGTTACATATTTTTTATACAACCAGTTTTGAAGAAATTACTTATATCAGTTAAGCCATTAAAGCTGTAAGGAAAAGTCCTATTTGAAATAGCACAATGATGCAGTCATTTATTATCTCACAGGACAAGAAGTCCAGAAATAAGGCAGTTCCATAGTTAGCCTACTCAAAAAATCAACTGAATAATTAAGGACACATGTGCTTTACATGATTTTACTCTGCCATCTTCAGCTGTTGGGCTTTGTCCCCAGCCTAACAGCTATATAAAACAATAGTCCAAAGGACTGAATGGACAATGTCCTTTCCTTAAGTTTTTTTCAATATTTGTTTGCTTGTTTTTGGCAAGAAAAATCTCCCAGTCATCCCAGTAGACTACTCCTCATCACCTCATACATCCATTCCTAAACAAATTAGTAGGAAGGTGAAAGAATTATCATGTTTTACTTATAGGAACCAAGACTCATGACTTATGCCTGAGGCTCCCCAGAAACCCAGCTGTTCTCAAAGCATGGGGCACCTAAGACCTGAGATCATCTAGAATAAGCAAGGATGATGACTCCTGGATGGATGACCAAAAGTCTTCAGATACCACTGTTTCAGGTATGAAATGTTTTACCCTTATGATTTAGCATTCCATATCCCATTATCTTGTCTTTTATTTATGCTTTAATTTATCTTTCTCTAATAAACATGTCAGGACCCAGCTAGAAATGCCTTATTTGAAAATTTACTAGCTTTTTTATAATAACACCTTAAATATAAGACTCAAGAAGTTCATTAGATTTATTATTTGGAAATTGTTATAATTCTTTATGTTAAAAGATAAACTGAGATATATTACAATTAGAAGTTTATTTGAGCAAAACTGGATCTGAATTGGGCAGCACCAAGCCAGAAGGGGTTAGAAGTGCCCCATCAACCAAAGCTCAGGGAAAGACTGTTTTATATAGGAGAGAAGAAAGCAAAGCAAGGACATTATTTGACTACAGCTTAAGCATTTTTTAGCGGGGAAAGCCTAGTTGGCTGTTTGTAACTGCCTGTTACTAGCTTTTGATTTCTTAACTTTGAGACATTTCAGGCTTAGGTTTTGGTTGGCTACTAAAGCATTAAACCTGCTCAGTCTAATGGCCTCTTTGTTTAATTCTTACATGATAGGTTATTCAGTAAAGAGTACAATTAAAATGTGATTTAGAACTGAACTATGATTCCTTAATTCAGATAGGTGAACTATTTCTCCCTTCAAAGCTTTGAGCCTTAAAATAGCCACTAGTTTGTTCTCACATACATTGTGTGTGTTGCCATTAGATACATGTGATTCAATTAGAAGAAAAACTGTGACACAAATCATCACAAAAGCTTTGAGAGAGCTTATGAAAGGTGTTCTAGTGCTCTGAGTAAACTTCTTAAAGACATAATTGCATGCAACATGCAGGACATTTCAAGCACAGACTCAGCAGATTTCCATCCTTCAGAGGACTTTTAAAACTGCTTGATTTTCATTGGGAAAATAAAGGATAACACTTACTCAACAAATTTGTTATGAGGTCAAATAAAATTGTATTTCTCTTTATAGAAAGGTATGTGGCTGTATAAGTGTGTGTCTATACAGTAATGTGATATATACATGCACATACATACATATACACATGTATGTATAAATATATACATATAGATTTATACATACATATACACACATCCATACCCTATATATTCACAAATATATAAATTCATTGCAACTTAAAAATGCAAATTATAATACATAAGTTTAGCTGTATCATAACACTAAAAAATAATACCTTTATATTTGATTATGATGTACATATGATAATGAGCTTTATGAAGATGTTGTTGAAAATACAAAGCATAAATAACATCCATTATGTTAACCACATTTTTAAAATAGCTCTTGATTTGAGACTTTGAGCAGATTGCTTAGTATTCTTTGCTGCAACTGATTTGGCCTTGGGGGAGTTACTTCATTATAAATTCCCACAATCACTTTATCACTTGAATCCACAATCCAGGGAGAAAAACCTACATCTGGCTAAGGCATGCTGACTTTTCATTCTTTGCCTCAGAGCGAAAGTAGAACCAAAGAGGTCTATGAGGCTCTTAAAAAGGGATAGAAGTTCTGTTTGTTTTAGAATTTAAAAACACTTATTTTTAGTTTATGTTTGTGATTCAGAATTAGCATCACTAATTAAGTGACATATTCAGTAGTCCTTGTCCTTTAAGAATTATCAGTGGAAGAATAAACAGGAATAGATAAAAGCCATCCTATGTAATTTTTAATAAGTATGCTTCTAAAGTTTTGATTTTAAGTGTAGATTCTGTCTTAAATTTCAAAAAGGTATGAAAGAAGCTCATGGGCTACTGAAAATCATTTGAATTCTGGGGGAATTGAGGTGAAAACAGCAAATCAATTTCTGCATATACATTGAACCACTAAAAATAAAGTATGTGTGTTTCTAAGTGAGGAATTTTTTGAAAACCAGATTGTATTATTCCACAAAAAGTTGTTATAAATTATGGTAAATTCCCAGGTTAACCCAATGGACCATAGAAATAATGACACTGTAAAACATGATTAACTGATATTCTGATCTATTCTAGGAACAGATAAAATAGTAAAAATTGCTCTGCTTTTCAAAGACGGCTGCTCCTTGAATTGTGGTAGATGGTACAATTTCTGTTTCTGAAATGGATAAGAAGGGTAAAATTGTAGTTACAGTGTGGGCCACTCATATATCAGGGACCCATTTCTTTGAAATCTGACATTAAGTCAATCGATATTTCTTGAATGTCAACAAGAATAAAAAAAAAATGATTCTTCTTTCCTAATTATTTTGTTCTGTGTGTTTATTATTTGTGTTGCTCAAAAAATGCTTGAAAGCAGCTATCTAGTTAATGACGAACTCTGAGATATTTTTTGGTGTTCGAGGTGTTGATTAAGGAACAAAACAAATACTCCTACTTCTATCTAAGCAGGCTGGAAAATTCATGGGGATACACTTTTTAGTGCTTTAACCTATAAGTTGTTTGCAATGTTTCATCATCATCTCAATAATAAGTCCCCAAGAATTTCTTAAACAAATTAAAATATTTTCATTTTTTTTACATTCTTAGTAACATATCATTCATTTTTAGAGCAAGATTCTTGAATATCTTGGCATTCTATGAGAGGAAAACAACTCGTCTACTTTGATACCCACGATGTTATGGGTACCAGCACTGCACTCTATTTTTGTGTAATTTGCTAAGTGGAGAAAATCATTTAGGCCTAGAATAAACCACTCACTCAGTTTTTGAGATTCAAAAGATTTGGACTGCATTTCAGATTAAGCAATAATTCATTCTCTGGTGCTGTAGAAAGATATTCTAGCGGTTTAATATGCAGGCTCTAGGCTCCGCTTCCGAGAAGATGAAGTAAATGCTCTTGTTCTTTTATTTCTCAGACTAATTACAACTAAAAACCCTGGACTTTCCACATAAAATAAACATAAAAAGACTCTGAAAGAAGAAAAAAAGGCAGATTATCTAGGAACATTGGAACTTAAGGAATGATACAGTGGTGAGTTCCCTGGATTTTCTTTTGGCCTTTTATATCCCAGACTTACAGTTAAAGAAGCTAGCAGCCCTCAAGCATTAACAGGAATAGACAAAACAAATGAAAACACCTTTTCCATAAGAACTACTCTCCTCCAGCCAAAAATAACACAGAAAACCTATGGGCCAACCCATAGCCACACCAGCAAAGGCTGAGTGAGTTCTCAAAATATCCACCCATACCAGGCTATAAGAAAGTACTCAACCTTCCACCACTTGAATGGTGTCAGAAAAGGCCAAGAGGAGAGACAAGACTTTTACCACCACCTAGCAGTAAAGAAGCTAGCAGCCTGCTCTTCCCTCTGTAAGATCAGTGGAGGCCACAAAGAGAGCAGAAACTCCTACACCTCCTAGCCAGGAAGATAGCAGTGATAGCGTCATGAGGAGCCAGAAATCTCACTCTGACCCAGGGGTCACACAGAACCTTCCAGCCTCAGGTGTCAATGGAAGCCAAGTGCGAAACCTGGACTTCTACCCCCATTTGACAGTAGCAAGGTACCACTGCCCCTTTATCCTACTGCAGTGGGGTCACAGGAAACAAGTTAAAAAAGAAAGTTTGAATAAGATCCAGAATCTTATAATGTAATAACCAAAATATACAGGTCTCAAAAGAAAGTCATTCTTCATATGAAGACCAGGGAGATCTCCAAGTGAACGCAAAAAGACAATCCATAGATAGCGATGCCAAAGTGACAGAGACAGCTCTGAGATCTAGGACTACAGAAAGAATTTAAACCTAAAATCAAAAGCACAACCCAGAAAATAAAAAATAAAATTGAACTTCATCAACATTAAAAACTTCTGCTTTGCATAAGATCCTGTTAAGAGGGTGAAAAGACAATATAACGGCTAAGAGATAATATTTGCAAACCACATGATCAGCAAAAGGGCTAATATCTAGCATATGTAAAGAACTCTCAAAACATAACAATAAGAAAACAAGCTAATTAGAAAGTTGGCAAAGGACATGAACAGCTATTTCACCACTGTAGATATAAAGACAGAAAGAACACACTTAAAAAATGATCATTAGCCACCAGAGATGTACAAACTAAAATCACAATGAGATACCACTATGTACCTATCAGAATGAATAAAATAAAAATAGTGACATTAAATACTGGTAAGAATGCAGAGAAACTGGATCACTCATGTATTTCTGGTAGGAATGTAAATGGTGCAGGTATTCTGGAAATCAATTCACGGTTTCTTAAAAACTCAATGTACAAGGTACACATGACACAGCAGTTGTACTTCTGGACATTTATACCAGAGGAATAAAGACTTATATTCACATAAAACTCTGTACACAAATGTTCATAGTAGCATTATTACTAACAGCCCCAACTGGAAACAACCTAGATATTTTTTAATGAGTTAATGGTTAAATAAACTGTATGGAAAACTATGTATCAATAATAAGGAATAAACTATTCATATACATAACAACTTGGATAAATCTCCAGAGAATTGTGATGAGTGAAAAAAATCCTAAAGTGTTAAATACGATACGATTTCATTTATTGAAATAACAAATAATAAAAATAGAGAATAGATTAATGAAATAAAGAGCAATGGTTTCAAATGATTAAAAAAAAAAACTTGAATAAGGTGCTTCACAAGATTATTAGCCAGGAATTGGAGAAAAGACCATCAGAATGTCACCAGGAAAGACTGAACAAGAGATTAAGAGTCTGATTCTGGGAGCAAAATTGGAAGAGCATTCTATGTTCATTCAAGTGACATTTCTAAAGAAGAAATAACAGGACCTGAAGAGAAGTAAATATAGAAATATGTTTTTCCCTTTTATTAGCAAAAATTTTGATTGGCATTTCTGCCTTTGTAACTATTAACCTTATTCAAGTGAAAAAATAATTATTTGCTTCAAAAAGTAATAACTGTTATCATTTTTTGAAAATCTCGTTTTTATTTGAAATCTTTGTAAAAGCATTCAATACAGCGTAATGGAAAAGCATTGAATTTCTAAATCTGATTTTACCACATGATACCTGTTGGACAGATCAGGAAATTTATCTTCATAAAAGCACACTGATGATTAGAAAGAGAAAAAAAATTGTTTTGCAATAGAAACTATAATACATCTTTGTGGTTATTAGATTCTAGTGCTGTTCATTGTCTTTTGGGTTTTGTTTTGTTATCTACTTGTAAACTGGACTGGATCCTGAATTTTTCTATTTTCCTCCAATATTTTCCTATGACTCTCCAAACATGTTTCCAATTTTTCTCCCATCCTTTGACTATGAATGACTGAGAACTAAAACTGCCTTTTTCCAAAGCCATGCAAGCTAAAAATGAACAACTTGATATAAAATTCATAAAATCACCACAAAAGCTCATGCTTAAACAACCTCAGTGACTGATGCTGCGGAAGCCACACAGATAGTTCACCTTAGTACCTGGAGACATCATCAGGGTCATTTCAAACTGCAAAAGACAATTCCAGCCTTATATCTAGAAATCTCAACTGACAGACAGCCTTACAAACTCAAAAGCTGGTTTACGATTTGCTCTAATCAGTAATATTTGTTTTTCTTTTGTTTTCAAAGACATATTTGTTATTAAATATCTGATAGTATGGAATTTCATTTGTACAGTCAACCATTTGGCCCATTCCATTGCACAAGCTCCAACAGACCACCTTAGAGACTTTAGCACATGGGTCCTTAGACAATAGGATTGCTTTGGATTACTTGCTGACAAAACAAGGAGTCTGTGCGATGACTAATACAACATGCCACACCTACATTAACACCTCTAGAGAGGCTGAAACTCAGATAAGTAGAATCATGCAAAAGCTACTTAGCTACCAGATGTGAGAAAAAAAGACCTGTTGATCTCTTTTCCTGACTACATTCTGGGATGGGAGGCCTCTTTCCTGGGTTATTTACAGGGATGCATTATATGATAATCCTTATTATATTTTCTGTATGTTTTTAGCTAAATATCTCATCTTCAGGACTGAAGGCAGGGCTCCCAGGGAAAAAGCAGACATAGTAATATAGAATATTCATGGTAAACTGGGAATTTAAAAATATTTTCAACTGAATGTTAAGACAGTTTTATTCCTCTAACGCATGAACTCCACCCCTTTTCAGCAGGAAGCAGCCAGAGCGGTTGTCACCCCTTCTCCCTCGAGATTGAGAATGACCAAAAGAAAGGGGGGAACTGTTACCATGCAAAAACTTTACTTGTTTAAAATTACTTTTTCTTTTTCTTTCTCCTTGATTCAAACCAGCCTTGTCTAGTCTAATAGCACTATGACTCACTTGCTGCTTTTCTTTCCTTATCCTTCCAGCTTTGCACACACCCCACGACCACTCCCTTAATTATTAAGCCTTTAGGACATAAGATTATCCTCAGTATCAAGCAATTCCAAGAACAAAGCTTCTGGTCTGTTGACTGGGGAAACTGAGTTTCCAACAAACTAAAGATAACATCCTGACCTCAGTGTGTCTCAGCTCCAGATCCATGAAGGCAGGAGGTGATGCCATGAGGGACATCAGGACCTGATGCAGTGATAACTGCCTCCTACCTTGGCCTAGACCAATCGATAGAGCCCACGACCCCACCCCCTTAGCTACCATGACGAATGATTTTTCCCTTATGTAACATATCCCCTAGAGGCCATCCAGAGCCAGATCTTTGAGTGCCAACTCACCTGTGTCTCCCAGCATGGTGCCATTTTCTTAAATAATAAAACTTTACTTTCTTTGTTGCCAAAACAAACAAAATTTCGAATCAGTGTTGTCGAGTTTTCTACAAATCTGAAAAGAACTAAAGTAATTTTCTTCTTCTGTCATTGATAGAATACTTAATTATGAAAATATGTAAAGTATCCCAAGGCTTTATCAGCAATAAATAATATTTTTGCTCGATGAATGACTGTGTAAACAAATTCATTTTTTGAGTATGTTTAAATTCTTTCCATATAGTTTCTAAGCAAGTCTCAGACAATGTTCTAGTAAGAACTGGACCTAACAAACATGCTTGAAACAGATTCACTTAAAGAGCTGTTAAACGATGTGATTTAAAATACAAATTTTCAGGAGATAAAACTATTCATTATAAATAAGCAGCAGTGGAAATCTAAAATCGTCCTCAGGAACTGCAACAGCTTTCACAGGTATCACCAAATATCAGTAATGGGGCATCAAAGCATAGGTGTTCTTTTTTAAATCATATCCTAAAAGCCTTTGACATACAAAGTATAATTTATAACGTTCAGATCTTTCTCATTCACTTGATACAAAGAATCCCACACAAATAAAGTTACCTGAAGTTGTTTGAAAAACACACCAAAATTTACTTCTGTGCTTAGAATTACCGCCTAATCAATCAAATAGTTATAAAAATACATTTACTGGCCTCTAGGTTTATTCTTGTGATTAAACATAGGTATGTCTTTTAAATCCAAATACCTTTAATTAGAATATACAATTGTTCTGGTCTTTTTAAAAGTTTAGAATACATTTTAAGTACACAGCATTGCAAGATGTGGAAGGATCTCCTTTAAGAAATATCTTTTATTCTTGAGAAATGAATAATATTTTACAGTAAGGTACAGAGGCTAGTATTGGCACCAATTCTAAAAAAAGTCCAGAATTCAACTCTGACCTCTACTAATTTCTGTTCTTTCTTTCCCTCAAGGCAATAGCATTTCATACAAAACTTAAAATGCCAGGCTTCAAAGTCAAGTAATAAATTTCTGTGTATATGGTGGACACGTAGTGTAATTTAGAAACTGAATACTGTTAAGCTCTGAAAAATATGCCCCAAAGAACTGAATTGTCTATTTTTATACACCAGCCAGCAGGATGCATCATTACTCACAGGAACATCATCAATAGAAATCAGTGGTTCAAACCGAATTAGAGATGACAACTACGCTGTTTGTTTCCACTAGTAAATTCCAAAGTCTGTTTTCACTTCTTAACACATCATTCAAACTGTATAAAAACCTTTTTTTTTCTTTTTTAGAAAAGGCAGTTTATTAACACACGAGAAGGCTAGTAAATAATCTTTGAGTATGTTTGAATATGCCACTATACAAATCAAGCTGCCACTTGCTTAATATAATTTGAGAAAATGATATTTTATTTTTGTGTCCAGACAGGTAAATTATACTAAATTGTCACATATCTGCAGTGGGTCACTATTAGAATGTCATAGCTTCCTGCTTTCAATAGAAACTTTAAAAAATGATAAAGTATGTGGACACTCACATAACTGTTAATAAAACAAAACAAAGGAAAAACCCTTTAAACAAGAGGACTAACAGAAATTTTTGTTCACTTCTGGGCTGCACAATTTACAGGAAAATTTGAAGGAGGTTTAGATTAGAGTTATAAGAATGATTAAAAGATTGAAAACTAGGATCTAAAAATAAGAATAAAAGAAACATATTTTCAAAGGGAAACAACTAAGGACTTGAACTTCGAACTACCTGAGGTATATAGTTCAGCAGCAGTTTTCTAATGCTTTCTACCTAAGTTTTCTATCACCTCACTGTGGCTAGGAATAAGAGCAGTAAACCCTGCATTTTCATAAAAAGAAGGCAATAAACTCACATAAAACTGACAGACATTAAAAAACATAAATTGTATTGCTATCTGTGGGTTATAATCTTGATGTCTATCTTCCTATTTCTGAAGATATCCTCATACCGTCCTACCTGAATTGTTGGTATAGAGTGAGACTTAAGTGAATGTTCATTTATCAAATCTTATTACCATTTACTTAGAGCATATAAAAATACATCTCTCCTTCCTAAAATCTGCTTTCATATCCCACCTTTTAAGAACTATTTATTACGGTTATTCTCTAATTGACAATAATTTTCTGAAATTTCATGTGTGAATATTAAATTTATTATCACCCCCTTTCCTTTTGCAAACTGATGTTCGGCATCTCTTGTACTAGAAAACATGGTTTGCCCATAATTTCAGAGAATGGAGTTTGGGCTAAAACTTAAGCACAAGTCTAAAAGCCACATTTATCACACACACACACACACACACACACACACACACTCCAAAATGTTTACCAAATTTCATTGCTGTTAGCTTCCCACAATACTCTAAAAAATATCAGACAAACAGGCGTCAGTATGATTAATTTTGATAGTCACTTTATTTTTTTCTTATACACAGTGGCCTTTAGAAGCTCTGAGTTCAGTTGAATATGCACAGTCACTTCAGTTAAATGAAGTGTTTGTAAATAAATGATATCTTTTCTCCATTAACATGTCTCCATCTTGACCTACAAGAGTGGATTGTATGAGTAATCTCAGATGATTAATTTGTCTTTTCTTCGACCCACTGCAAGGGAGCAAAAAAAGTACAGAGAAACAGAAATATTTTAAAATATACACATATTCAGGGGCTACTGCAAAAAGTGCATTTCTGCTGAATTTAAGGCAAGCTTTCCTGTGAGTTTCTATTTTTTTATCATGAAGTCTAAGGTCAACAAATAATGGCAACAAATATCATATGAATTTTTATTCACAGATTAAAAGATACCTTCATATGTATCATTTCCCTTTCATGAAAAGCCTATAGCCTACATATTATTGTTTTCATGTTATAGATGGAGAAACAGACTCTGGAAGATAAATTACCCAAGTCTCATAGATAGGCAGTGGTTCATTGGATCTCCAACTCAGGATTCTGCCCCTTGGCCACCATGACTGAGAATGTGCATGTAATTACATGTGATGCAAATCCACACACAAAGAGACATGCAGAAGTCCCTTTTTAAATGTGACAAAGAGGTTTCTTCAAATTCCAGTCTGCTTTAAGATCACCAATCTGACTAATAATATTGCACTGGCCAAAGGCTATGGTCTTGCATTTCAGAGCAAAGTGAAATAGTACCTATATATTTAATTAGAACATTCCATCTATACATTATCTCAATGACCAGAAAAGCATTCTTGTAATCTATCATTTCTTTAAAAAGTGAGATAATATCTGTATAACTAGAGAGTTTATCTATAAATTATATTAGCTAGTAAAAAGTAACCTTTTTATATACCATCTCTGAAAAAGAAGGAACTATACATTTAGTTTATGCCATATTTATAATTTTTAAAATAATTCACTTTTAATTTCTTTCATAATTTAAAACTTATTTAGGGTTTAGTTTTACCTATTACATAATGACATTAATACTTTATTAAAATATATGTTCAATTCTATGTTGGTTAGACAACATTACCTGCCATTATAAACTCCAAAATTTCCATGGCTTCAGCAGAAGCCTATTTCTTAGCTGGACAACAATCCATCCTAGGTGTTCCTGGTTGATGACTTTTCTTCATATGAAGGTTCAAAGACCCAGGTAATTTCTTTCTTATGACCCTTCCATGCCTTGGGGCCTCATTTGCCTTTGCCTAACTTGGCAGAAAGGGAAAAAACACAAGCTTGACCATGTTTCTGCTCATGGGCCTTTGGCCACATTTACTCCCATATCTAATGTAAACATAAAGGAAGCTATAATGCCAAGTTCAGCAGCTACTTCCTAACTACAGCTCTACACTGTGGCAGGGCAGCCATGAATTTCGGTGGCTAGCCGGCATCTCTATGTAACTATGAAAAGATATATAATCTGCCTGCCTTTGTTCTATTGCAGATAAGTCACAATTTTTATCTCATTTTATGTTGTAAATCTATAGCCAAGAGGCTATATTTAGTATATATAAATACACTATATTTTGTATGTGAATGAAATCTGAATTTCATTGTTCATCCTAAGTGTGAAAATGAGAAAATCACTTGTTGTACCCCTGAATTCATTTCTTTTCTGTAAAATGGAATTATGGAGTTGAACATTTATCAAACCACCCATGACCTATGTTGAAAGAATTTTATAAAACAGAGAAAGATAAAATATAATATAATTATGAATATTTCTTCATATCGAAGTATTTTATATCTATTTGCAATAAATACTCATCTAGCATCAATAAAACAATGTCAAATGAAATGACATTATTTAAGAACTGGCTGTATTTTTTACTTTCTGCATAGGTTTACATTACTATTTACCTAGTGAAGAAGATCCATAGACCCAGAGTACTTTTTCCATCTGTGATCTGAACACAAAAATAAAATGGTGCTTTTTCATTAAGCAGAAATAATAAAATATATAACAAGTTAACTAACATGATGTATTAAATGTCATGGAGTAATAGGTATTAATATCATTAATATGAAAATGTATGTGAACCTCTTTTAAACTTTAAAGTTCCTTATGTATATTATGTTTTTATTTCATCATGATGTTACATGTTTTACAACATATATTGAGACATCAAACCCTAAGGTGGTTTACACAAATGCTAATAGTAAGAACTTGAGTAGATTATATTGTGATGAACTTTATACAAGCAGAAGATTTCTATTAGAATGATTTTACTGTAGACACGTTCTGTGGAGTGGAATTTTGAAGTATAAAATTTCTGGAAACTGAGAGAGCAGGAAAGAATGAAAATATGATACAGAGAAGTTCCAGTAATTCTCTATGTGTGGCTAAGTAGCATGTATAATCTGCAAAGTAAAGGAAAAGAAAGAGAAGGTGGGTTTGCAGATTTACTATGAAATCTAGATCACACATTTATTACATTTGTACATATTTAAATATATTTTGCATGGTTTTAATCCATAACCTGAAGTTCTCATCTGCAAAACCAAGTTCATGATTTTGACCTCATTTTAGCAAAAGTTTTTACATTTTTATGACAGTCTCTCACATACTAAAATAATTTTGTATACTCAGATAGCTTATTATGTGGGGATAAGCATCAGGAAAGGAAAAACTCTCAAGCTTGTCCACCTGGCACAGAATCAGAGACGGAACCAACAGGTTTATTTGAATAAGTGGTTTACATTATGTTGTCTGAGACCACCCACACAAAACATTTGTCTGACTTAAGCCACATGGTGTGCATGTGTATGTGAGGACTCAGAGAGGCACACTCAACACTATATACAATGTGTAATTGGAGACAGGTACTGTGTTTTCTTGGCTTTATTTTTTTAACAGTCATGTGCTATCAATTATCAATTCATTGAGATATAAACGCTCATGTAATTCAATAACCCTATTGTGCAAATCTATTTTAAATTGGTCGCTAAAAAGAAAGTGAGAATATTTTCCTTTTTTTTCTACTTTTTAAGATCTGTAGTTTAAAAATGTCAGCAAATAATCTGTTTTGCATAGGAAATTGTGCTATAATCCAGAGGCCTAGAAGAATAACTGTGACTCCGTAAATTGAAAGATGCATTCCAGATTTACAGTTGGAATCAATCATATCAATGCTTTCTTTCAAATCTGATGCCTTGTCAACCACGTGCAACTACTGACAACCCAAAGTAAAAGTGAAAACAATTGTTGTTAATTGTTCTTAATGGCATAACTGAATACTACTGAATTTGAGATTTCTGGCTTGCTTAAATATGTAATTTGCTATAGGTATTACTCTATGATATGTAAAGATGAAAATTTCTGGTTTTGATGTTTTTGAAAAAAACAAAATTTATTTTTTTTGTAATGGAAAGACACTGTGGTATAGTGGAAAGAAGACTGAACCTGAGTTTAGAAGTCATGAATGTTCCATCTCTATCACTTATTCTCCATATCTTTAGACAAGTTATATTATCATGTTAAGCCTTTATTGACTCATGGAAATAGCGTTCTTTCCTCATGGAGTAGTAAAGATGAAATACAACAATGATTGTAATGTTTCATTTCTTATATGTATTATATAATATTGTGGGGTATCTCAGTTTGAGTCTAAGAGTACACTGGACTGTCCTGAGCACCTTTAGGAAATTGGAAGTGTGGACCCTCCAGAAAAGCCTTTTGCAAGGCAACTCCATGTAGGGTAATTGGTCTGATGAAAAATGATGCAATTAACAAAAAGCCTCAGTTATTGGTGATGAGAGGTGATTTTGAGTAAATATGATGCCTCTTCCTTGGGTTTTTCTATGGCTCTAGCTCTGCTACACGCTCACCCGGTAGGACATGTGGAAAGAAAATTTTCAAAAGAGCATCTTTACTCACATCTTAATCAGGACATTGGAAGAGGAGCCAGCAAAGCAGCTTTTGCCGTTTAAAGCAAAAACCTGAACAGCTTTAGTTCTTCTAGGACTTCCAGACCCAGTTGTTATGAGGGTCGCAGGGGCCAGGTGGACACTGAGGCACCCAGAAGGTGATGGGCTGGGACTGAGAAGCAGACCTGTTCGTCAGCACATGTTGGGCAATGGTGGCGGGGCCGGGCGGCGGGGGGGCGGGGGGGGGCGGGGGGCGGGAAGGGGCAGTTCTCAGGAAAACCAGAGGGACGCTGTCCAGAGGGCTGCAGTCTTAGAGCAGCAAGCAGGAGCAAGGAAAAGTGGCTCATATCATTTACACGATTGTGTGTGTTACTGTGTGCCGCTGATGCACAGAAAGAAAATCAAAATATAAAAGCATATTGTCTGTCATATGAGTAACCAATTTAAATATTTTTTCATTCATGTTTTGTATTCTCAAGGACTAAAAATCTCTGAGAAATAGGATGTGAAAATTTTCAAACGATATTGCCATACCATTTTTTCTTTTTTTCTCAAATATAAATATAAAAGAATGTGAGAAACCCTGCCAAAACACATTAGACATATCATGAGAACTTTTTAAGAGCAGAGATACCTATTTATTGCATTCATTAAATCTGATACTAGGTTTAAGAGGCTAAGTAATTATAATTTTAATTACAAACCAAAAAAAAAAAAAA